>JAQFXP010001801.1:0-17569 GCA_034693685.1 Belba bartosi
TTAGCACCAATTTAGGGAAAATTTCCTAATTTTGGGCAAAAAACCCAAAAAATTTGCCGGCCGCCTTCGGCGGCCGGGAAAAAGGCGAGAGCGGTTCCTTTTCTCTGACCAAATGCTAGGGGGGGGGGATAAATCCAAATTTTCAAGATCAGGGGGGATTTTTGCCTGATCCCCCCCCTTCTTGATCCCTGGGCTTTTTGTAAATACCTGCTTATACTATTGTAAACAATTTAGCTAAAATTTAAATATACTCTAGAATTTTGATTGTTTAGAGTAAATTCCGCTTATATTGAATAATTTTTACGAATATTATTTACTGTATCCGGAATAGACTATAAATAAATTATTTTGAATCTTACAGTGTAAATTGAATCATTTATGTTTTGTTTCAGAATTCTATTTATTTATTATAACTGAAATTGTTTTAAACCAAATTCAAAACATCGGTAAACTCAGGGGAAATCAGAAAAAAATTTGGCTAAAAATTTAACCGGGTACAACAAGAAGTTTAAACTAAGAGTTTAACTAGATATACTAAAGATATAACAAGATATAACACTAAATTTGACCAATTTTAAACAAAAACTTACAAATATTTTTGAATCTTTATAGATTATTTAAGAAGAGAGAATTATTAATTCCGATTATCTAAATACTTAAATGTTAGCATGCTGAAAACCTTGTTTTAGCCAAATAAATAGTTTAATAAAACATAAATACCATTAAAAGATGAGCTGTCGATTTTAGCGTTGTCGACTGTCTTGCTCACTTCCTTCATCTTCTTCTCATCGGCCACTTTCCTCTCGGCCTCCTTCTGTCGGCGCAATTCGCGCTCGTCTTCATCGAGACCGTCCTCTTCGTCGTCGTATTTCGCACTCGGGTTCTCGTCATCGAGAGATGAGCTGCCGGTCATTTCCCGTTCCATAGCAAATATAGCACGCAACTTTTGTCGCCAGCTCAATTTGCCAGCTTCAAACGAGACTTGCTTGCTCATTCGCGTCACTTCCATCTTCTCTACTCTTTGCAAAACTAGAAAATAATTTTTATATTAATAGAAAGTTGTTTTTATGTGAATTTTAAATTGAAACGTTTGACAGCATTTTATAATTGTTTATAATTGACAATTAATATAGTTTAGGCTTTTTTCATATACTACCTGTAGTGCGGAAATATTAAATTAATTGTTTGCGACAATTTGTTTTTATGATAATCGTAAATTTGTCTATGCATAAATATTTAATTATTTTATGTGTTATAGTTTTAAAATGTATTAAATGTTTTTTAAATAGAAAAGAGTGGCGTAATTACAATAAATAATTTTGTATATATTTATATTTTATTATTTTGGTAATTATTTTCAAAATATCAAAAGTTTAATATTATTATTTATTTATATATTTTTAAATTAAATATTAAATTATGATGTTAAAATATCAATTTGTAGCTAAATATAAGTATAGATTGTCTGAACGTGTTTGCTTTTAATAATGTGCTTGAAACTAATTTTGTATAATTAATTAAATAAAAATCTAAATAAATTATATAATTTTAATTGCTAATTAAATAATTGCCAATTAGTCAAATACTAAATTATTTGCAATTTTAATACTAATAAATCGATTAAAACTTTAATTATTTAAAATGCACTAAATATTTTGACATAACTTTAATTTATATCTGTATTTAAAAATTAGTTTAAGAATTATTTGAAAAAATTATGTTAAAATATAAATACCCGGAATTAAATTGTTTGGCTGAGCCTCCAAGTCCTCGATTTTGATCTTGTTGATGTGATTTCGAAAAACTTTAGTCATTTTTCGTCGGACAACATCGGCTTCAATCTCTTGTTTGGTTCGGGGTATTCGACATCGAAACAGACAACACAACACAATCACTAAAGTATATGTTTTTATTGATAAAACAATTGATTCAATTGAATTAAAAGCAATTAATTTGATTCAAACAAACCTATAGCTAGTCCTGAGAAAAGTCCTGAGAAGATAATGTGCCAAACCTTGAATACTCCGATTACATGTTGTTCAAGCCATGGCTCCTCTGGGGTCGTGTCTTTGGATTGTTCTTCACAGGGAGGTAGCTAGCATGTATCAATTAAATAAATACTTAGTTGTATCGATTAGTTTATATTTGATATATTAGTACTAAATTAAAATTAAAAAATTTTAGAAATAATTAACTCATTTTACTATTTTTAATTTTATTTACTTAAATAAATTTTAAAATATAATATATTATTTATACTATAATAACAATTAGAATCTGATTAATATGCTAAAATAAATTATTAATTATATACTAAAAACATATAGTGTATAGAATTTTAAAATTAATTAAAGTAAAAACAAACTTTTGTCGCATTCTTAATATCCAAACACCAGTAGTTGTTTAGTAAAACCAAATGACAAACAATAGAGAATATTCTGTCGACAACTTTCCTATTGATCATAATTGTGAATAAAACGAAACAAAAAAATTTCTTATTATTAACGGAATAATTGCAGAATTGATGACAAAAACGGAGTTTTAATTGATTTGTTTGGACGACAAGACAACAGAACATTGTGTCCAAACAGTTAACAACAATAGTGTGACATTTGATGATTATATTGAAGCGGAGGAAGGCTTGGATTCGATTGAACAGATGGGCGGAACAACAAATATACTGTCGGTGCCATCAATTGGCCATTTAGTGTAATTTAATTTAGGATGCAAAATTATAATAAATATCTTCTTTCTTTTTCACTTTATTTACTTATATATAAAAATGTAATTAAAATCAATTATATATTTCTTTGACTATAGAATAGAATAATAACTATTATTAATAGATTAGAAAAACAATATAAAATTCTAAAATATAAAACAATTTATTATAAGATTATTTCGTTTCAAATATATATGTAAATTATTTTCAGTTCAAAGACGTAACAGAATATTCTGAAATATTTAACAATATTCTGTATGTTTTCCGGAATTTTTTTCACTAGATTCTGATGTTTATACACAAAATACTGACTCTCGGGTTATACTGAAAAAACTAAGAATTAATAAAAATAATGTTCTTTTGACAACATTGTAGTCGATTGCATGACTGGTGTAGACTGGCATCCAATGCAGATGTTATAGTCTAAGGGCAACCATCATATGGATCACCATTGATGTGCTGAAGAACTTTATGTGTGTACTCCACCCAAACCTATTCATTAATTATTGAATAATACTCTACTCGATGGGAGAGAGTGGCGTAAACTCTAAACTCTTCCTACTTTTTGCTCAAACTTTTTTTTTACTATTTTCTACAAAATATTATTAATATATATTTTTTTTGTAACTAAATGACTAAAAATTCTTTCATCGAAATTAAAATTAATGCTTAATTTCTTACAAAAAAAATTATTAATTAAATAAATAATTATTATTAAAATTAAATGTAATCTTAATTAAGAGTCATGAATCATGATTAAAAATTAATTTTCAATATAATTATTAAACTTTATATTAGTGTTACTCCTCTGCTATTGACTATTGATTAGTTATTCACAAGAATTTCTGGTGAATAACACAAAAAGAAAAAATATATTAACTGAATATTCATATGTAGGTTGAGTTAGGAATTTACATAACACTAAACATTAGGGCTTTTCAAACAACACTAAAAGTGGATAAAAAAATTTGATATTTTTCCTAAGAATTCAGAAAAAAATGTTTTGCATCTGTTATTCAATATTTAATTCCAAACAAATATTATATATATTCGACAAAAGCACACGAGAACTGAAATATTTATTTCTAAATGTGAGAAAACTTTCATAAAATAAAAATAAAAGTTTAGTGTCTTTTAGGGATAATAAAAACATTAGTGGTTTTGAGTGAGTATTGGCTCTAATTTTTTTAATGCGTTCCCAATAGTGAATATTCTCGACTCGAAAAACGTCGATATATTTCTCGATAGGGAGTACTTAAAGCTAAAAACTTTTTAATTTTGTTTGTGTTTGACTCGAAACTAATGGTTTGTATCGAGTAATTGTGGCAAATGGTTATGAAGTTTGCTTTTGCAATGTTATTAATGTCGTTATTGTCCATTGGTTTTAATTAAATTGAAGGCAGACTTAACTAAATTAGGTTTTTGTTTGTTTTGTATTAAACACTATTAAACATAACAATACTTTTGTTTGTCCTAAATATCAGTGACCATTAAATATTAGCTATAATTACCGGTAATTTAATCTAACCTTAGCTTAGATTAAACTATTACTATAATTGTATTGATTTATTAATTTAATTGCAAAAAAAATTGATAAAATAAGTTATTATTCATAATAATCTATAAAATATTCATAACATAACTTATAATCAAAAATGTAGAGAATATTTTGAATATATGTTTAAATATTCTTATTTATATTAGTTTTTTTAATGTTTAGTTTTTTATGCAAAACATTTTAATTTAATCATTCGTTTAAGAAATTATTTACTAAATATTTAAATAATTTTAAATAAATTTTTATTTTTAGCCTAAATTAAGAGAAAACTTAACTTTAAATAACAAAAAAAAACACAATTTATCTATACTTTACATCAATTTCTGTACAATAAAAAACATAATAATAATAAATCACTTCAAAAATCAATATAAAAATAATAATTAATTGAATTACATTAAAAAACATTTTTAAAAATTATCAAAAGTAAAAAATAAAAATATAATAAAAAAATTAAATCCAATTATCGGTTGCGCTGATGGACAGAAGCACCTGAAGAAGTGGGCGGTTCCAGCATTGTTTGGCTGGCTTTGGATGACTGAGCGGATTGAGTGGCCGTTCGCTGATGTGACTTAAGTAACGTTCGGTTATGGTTTGGAGTGATTGGCGCGGATTCAGTGCCATTCCTCTGTTGAAACTCCAAACTATCACATTGGGTCTCGTCTTCGCCGTTCCTGCAGTCGACGCCTCCATCGCAGCGCCAATTCGGAGGAATGCACCGGTGGTTACTGCACCGGAACCAACCTTCGGGACAAACTGCAGCAGAACAGCGCTCCGGGTTCTATACAATTAATTGCAATAAATAATAATTCAAATTAAAACAAGTTTACAATCAATTGCTTACAAAAAGATAATTCAAATATAAACCCAATAGACTTTAAAACAAAAAATAACCAAATCTGAGATTCTTAAAATTCAACCCTTCACCTTCTCTGAGTAAGATTCCATTCTCCAAAAATTTTAACCTTGTTAAAACCATATCTTCAGTTAAATTAAAACTAATACGACATACGAATCGGTAAAATTAAAGTTTTAGCAGAAATATAGCCAATATTGGACCACAACCATTACTCTCTAAGTTTGCCGAGCTTGGTTATTTGCCTGGGATTCAGATTAAGGTAATTAGGTTAAAATCTCCTTGATTTTAAAAATTGGCATATTGATTATTGGTCCCTGGTTATTGGTCCGCGAAAACGTACACCATTTCATAATTACGTAATACATTTATAATAAATTTTTTGGGTTTTGTGGTCAAAATTAAAACATTTCGCGAATGCGGTGATAAATGTGTTTTAAATTCAGTTAATTTAACTAACATGAAGTACAGTTAATTCAGTATATTTAGTTAAAAATCCGGTTAAATTTAATTAAATTGCATAAATTGTATAGGTTTTTGAGAGTTTAAAAAAATGCATATTCTCTTCTAAGTTTTAAGCTAAATTTTTTAAAACTAAAAAACCCCCTCTGACCCCCCCCCCTAGATTGGCTACTCTTTTATTTGGTTATTTCTTATAAAACATATTAAATATTTTTTAAAATATAAAAAATAACAAAATCAAACTAAAAAAGCATCTGGATTAATCAAAACCAATCTAAATCACCAACCTCATCAGATTTGTCACCGCAATCGTCTGAGCCGTCGCACAGCTAAACGTTTAATTAGAATAAAAATTTTGATTAATTATATGAAAAGCAAATATAGATTACATATAAATCATACCCAATGCGGGTGCGCACAGATGTTGGTCTCATCACAGCTGAAGAAGTCGGTCGGACAGGTGACGTTGCGCGGGCACGGACTCGGGTGCCGTTCGTCTGAGGCCAGACCGTCCTTGCAGTCAATCACACCATTGCATACTGTGCTCATTGGTATACATCTATTGATAAATTAGTTGTTAAGTAATTGATTAAAAATTTTAATTTTAATTGTTATAAAAATTTTGATCTAACCGGTCGTCTTTGCACCGGAACCAGTCGTCCGGACAATCAAAATTCTTGCAATTCTCCGGATCTTCATCGGAGTTATCGCCGCAATCGTTCTCTCCGTCGCACCTGAAGGACAGACCGACAAAACAATTCAGTTATTATATATAAAATTTAAAAATATCAAAATCAAACATTACATCCAATTTGGTAGAGCACAGACATTAGTTGAGATACATTTGAATGCATATGAAGGACAGGTCACGTTTCTGGGACAGGGGCTCGGATGCAGTTCATCGGAGGCCTGACCTGTTGGCCAATAAACAAAAAACAGAATAAATAACTTAATTGATAAACAAATATCGAGTAATTTGTAGAAATGTTGAAAATACTTACCGTCTTTACAGTCTATAGTCCCGTCACAAACCTCTTCCATATTAAGACATAAGCTATTGTTAGCGCAGGCAAACGTCTCTTCAGGACAGGGAGGATAGACTGTGTCGTCGCAATTGATATAAATGTTTAGATTAATTTATTTTTGAAATATTTGCTTTTATCAATTACCGCATCCCTGTTCGTCCGACCCATCCCTGCACTGCTTCTGTCGATCACATTTAGCGGTTTTGGTTATACAACGGCCAGAATCGCACCGGAATTCCGTCTTTTCGTCACATTTTACGTCCACTTATTTGCGGAAATTATTTACTTAATTCTGAATCAAATTCTTGTGAATCACTTACAGCACATATGCGGCGCCTCGTCTGACCCATCGCCGCAATCGTTGTCGCCGTCGCAGACCAGACCTATACGCATATTAAGTTTGTTTTTATCTCTTTTATTATCTATTAATTTATTAACAATCGATTAGAGGGCAATTTTCAAAATGCAAAGGAGAATAAATGACAAATTTTTAAAATCAGGGGGATTTTTGGCTGATTATTCCTTTCTCAATCCCTGCTTTAATCCAAATAATCTCCCTTGCTCAATACCTGCTTTTAACAGATTTAAATACAATATTTTCAAAAATTTCTTATTTATTAATAATTTTCAAAATATCTTAAATAAGAATCTTTGCGTTTATTTGGAAATATTCATAAATTGATTCCATAATAATTAAATTTTATAATTAAAATATCAAGTTACTCTTTAAATAAAAAATATTTTAATACAATTATCAAGCTGGACTGAAAGTTTTTAAAAAGCGATTGTAGATCTAAATGTTTAAAAAGTTTAATTTTTATAATTAGAAAACCTAAATTCTTAATTGAACTTTAATGACATACAGTATATTTATGGCATAATCTAAGAATTTTGTAGAAAAAATCTATTTAATAACTTAATAAAGAAAATAATAATTTGTTTTACTCTATTTGTTAAAAACATTCGAAGTACAGTCTATCCCGTACAGTGTAAATCCGCTTATTGTGAATACCCGCTTATAGTGAACTAATTTCTGAGAATCGAGTTTAATTATGCATAGAATTTTGATTGTTTATAGTGAATCCCGCTTATAGTAAACAAATTTTACGGAACCGAGCTGTTTACTATATCCGGGATAGACTGTAATAATAACCCGGGTTAGCCAAGATAGGCTGAATCAGTGAGTAAAGCAAGGATGGATTTGTCATAAAACATGTGGGGATAAAATGGAGAGTAAAATGGCAAACATTTTTATCCGCTATTTTGGCAATCTAATCCGATACTGAATTTAGTCATAATTTACAAAACAATCCTAACTTTCCAAACCTTTAACCGCAGAAAAACAGAAAAGGCACCTATTTTTATATTAAAACTCAGGAGGGTATTTGCCAGATTTTCGATATCAGTGTTGATATTTTGTGTATTGGCTAACTCTGAATAAAACTTTAAAAGTTAAATTTTGCTAAGTATTGTATATTATAGGGTATTGTCAGTGGTGTTCAAATTCAAACATTTATATTAAAATTGAAAGCCTAATTTTCGTATTCAAAATATACCTTGCTTATGTGTATTCACATAAATAGTGTGTTGTTTAGTTTAATAAACAATCTTAAGAGTATTTTTTTTATAAATCTCCTCATGTTAAATTGTCACAACTTATTTGAATAATTTGTTTCTAACAAGGCACTACCATATTATGTTGGCTACATTATATCACGTGAGAAAGTCATCTAGCAGTCATCCGTGAGCATCACTGTTGTATTGTAGTCAAATGAGAATATAATCACTTCCTGTTATTATCAATAAATTTGGAGATCATTTACTGCCAGAGATCAGGAGAGGGGGTTTCAACAGATATGCAAAAATCAAGGAAGAGATCTCTTTTTAAAAAATGCTTAAAAAACTTATATAATTAACATACAATTTAATCTAATTAAACCTCATTTAAAATAGATTAATTTAAGAGGTTAATTTATCTGAATTTAAACCAAATATAGACCTAATTAAATTTTAAAAAATAGCGGTTCCCGAAGACGGCCTTTAAATCATAAAGAGAAGTACATTTTCGTAGACCAAATTCCAAGGGTGAGGGAAAGGGAGGATAAATGCCAATTTTCAAAATCAAGGCGAATTTTTCACTGATCCCCTTTTCTCAATCTCTAATCCTAATCAATTATATTATCCTAATCAATTCTAACTAACTTGTAAGATTATATTTTTAAAAATTAAAATTAGAATTATATTGCAATGTCAGTATAAAGAATTTGCATATTAGAAATTAAAATATAATTATTTGACATTAAATTATTTAATCAATTGTAATATAGGCTCAAATATCAAATTTATTTTTAATTAATTAAATATTTATGATTGAACGTAAAAACTTGCTTGACAAATAAGTTTTGCTTATATTGTTCGGATAAGACTGGAGAGTAAAACATCCGAAGAGATTCTTACCTTCCGGAAGACAATTGCCATTTTTGCAGAGGAAGTAATCAGGTGGTCCGCAAACGACGGTTTGGTAATCCTCTTGTGTCGATGTCAATGATATGCAACAAAATAGTGACACAAAAGACAAATAAAAACTAATTGAGAAGAGAAGACAAGAAATCAATTTTTAAACATTAATTCAAAACAAAAAATTAAATAATAAACTGATTATCGGAAACAAAATTATGTTAAAATTTCTCAATAAAATTCATACCATTTAGAAGCCATTCGTATAGTTTGTCACTATTATTGTCGACAAAATCAGACACTAATCAAAAACTAAGAGTTTTTTCTCTCTCTTTCCAAATGTGAAACCAAACGCAGAGTTGCAGCGAATGAATGAATAGCTTATTGAACCAAAAGTCAAGAAGTGAACCAAAAAAACTACTTCTAAATCAAGAGATGAAAAGTAACTCTGACTTACTTTTCCAAATATAAGTTAAATAAGAAGCAAAAAAGCGATAATTTTTTCCGAATATTTTTTCTACACTAAATCGCTATTGAATTGCAGTACTAAAAGTGCGATAACCGCTAAATGTGATGCAAATACATAATAAATAATTTTTTGCCCAAAAAGTATATTATATTTATAAGTACTTCATATACCGGTATAACAGCCAAACAGACAGTTCGGACTCGTTAGAGCACAGTTAGAAAATAGTTACCGAAATAAATAAAATAAACTTAATTTGAACTAATTTTTTGAGAGCACGAGTCGAGGAGATGGAGAAAAAAAAGAATAATAAATAACAAATCTATGAATAATAAGAATAATTACTTAAACACACAAATCAAACAACACTCGACGAAAATCTGGTTTTTTCTTCTATTAACTCAAATAAAGTTTAAATTTTTTTTAAATTGAATAAAACTTTTTGTGTTTTCATACGAAATGTTGGATTTGTTTTACACGAATGACAGACAGACCGACCAACTCGGGCACTGACAGTATATGTGCCTTTCGTTTGCTAATATAGATAACTTGTTTAAGACTATAGCGATGGCATGAATCCAATTTAGCGACTGTTCTAACACTTATTATATTTTAATTTTCGTTGTTTAATGCGGTTAACTGTAAGCCATTCACTCATTTCGATTCATTCAATCGTTCGTTCATTAAAATACGCTTTTATTCAATCATAAAGTTTAGGAAAAATTTCTATTTATTATTGTTCTTATTATTAGGTCTTTTATGCCAATCCAGGGAATGGTTACGCTCTGTATATAAGATAATTATTAAACACTAAGTCGAGTATCGCATCCAGGGTTAGCCAAGATAGGTCGAGTCGGGGGCGGGGGTGTGACCAAGGGCAAAATGGCAAATTTTTCTCAAAAGCCCAAAAGGATATAAGAAAGATAAAATAATTGATATTTGTCCTCGTTAATTTGTATATTAATTTCCTTGTTAATTTAAATGTATTTAAATGGAATTTAAAGTAAATTTAGTTAATTTAATTAAATTTGTCCTCAATTTATAAAAAGAATACTTAATATTAAATAAAAACTAAAAACATATAACCATTTTCCAAACCAAATTCATGAAATATTTACCTAATTTTCAAATCTAGGGAGTATTTGGCTAACCCCCGAAGCTACCCCTGATCAAATCCATGCTAAATCAAATCGACAGAATTTTGTGCTAAAAAATTCTTTTTTCTCTCTCATTATAATCTAATCCGATAATTAATTTTCATTTCTATTCATTGGTTTAACTTCTATTTCATGTCTAATAATAATTAGTTTTTTTTAAGACTAGAGTTCAATGAAATTTCAATTTTGATTTGAATGAAACGCTATTCTAATGAGAATACGAATTAAAAATAGTCTATTATTCTGTTCACCAGAACTCTAGTCTCAGAATTTCCGAATCAAAAACTTTTTATTCAAAGTATTTAAGCAAAACAAAAGTTTAAGCCTTTTTGTAAGAAAAAAAATTTGCTATCCGTTAGAATTAGACAATGGGTGAGATTGGAGATGGGGGGGGGGGGGTATAGCCAAAATTAACCATTTAGTTTAGGTTCTGAAAATACTCTTCTATGTTCTTGGCGGTTTTTTGATCAAAATTAAGTAATTTCCTCTAAGTTAAAGTATAACCTATTTTAAATTAAGCTAAAATAATTAAATTTGGTCTAAATTTGAGTTAAATTAATTTATAAAATGGTCAAGAAAGAATGATGTCATTTTTACCTTATCTTATACAACATTTAAGCAACCCAAATTTTACCCCAGGTACACCCCCTGGATAATGCCAACACGGCTAACCCTAATTTGAATAAAACACCAAAAATTTGTAATCAAAAGATTTGTTTAAAAATACATTAAAATTCTGATTGAATTACATAAAAAATGAGATCAAAAATGATTTTCCGACTGAAAAATAAGATAAGTTTTAAGTAAAAAATTATTTATTCAACACTTTTATGTGAGAATTGAGATCAAAGTTTTTATCGCCTTTTCAATTGAGAAACGACTATTGAATTTGTGTTTCTAATTAAATAAAACTGTTTTTCTATAAATCTAAATTCAAAAATAATAACTTAATTCTATTTAGATTACGATTAACTAAATTTTTTTATCAAATAAATGGTTATTTACTTTAACTTAAAACAAATTTATAAAAGTTTTTAACAATAAATTAATATAAACCGAGACTGAGAGGGTGTCGACCTCCTTGAGGGGGTATTTTAATTTTGTTTTTTAAAATCACATTGCTAAATTAATCAAATTATACTAAAATTTTATCTGCTAAGCTTGTTTGTAGTTTAGTTGTTTGGTTAACCCCCTGCCCTCCTAAACCCCGATTTAAACTCAATTTTCAGATTATGTGTTTAAATATAGATTTTTTGAAATTTTCATAAAACAAAAAAAACAATTTCTAAACGTTAATAAAACTTTTAATTTATTTTCAAATTACTTTTGAATTTTAAAATCGTTTTTTATAAGTGTTTTTATATTTATTTATTGCTCTCTCTCTCTCTCTCTCTCTCTCTCTCCTGCTCTCTCTCCCACTGACTATCAAATATGAAGATTAGGATTCAGTTCCAGTTTTTTGTTATAAGCAAAGCCTTGAAAATTGTGTTAACGGAACAGAACAGCAAAATAATAGTTAAATATAAACATTGAGTTTCTTCGCATCAATTCGTAAATATAAAGTTTTTTTTTGAATAACAAAAATATATTTTTTAATACTATTCAGAACAATAACAGCAGAAAATTTGTTTAAACATAAATTGTAATCAATTTCCTTTACTATTGAATCTAATTAGAAATCTAATGTCAAAACGTATGCAAAACTTCAGATAAATGACAAGTTTTTGGAGATTTTAATCAAAAATTTTATGAATATATTAGTGAAGAAAATGCGTAAAAATGTTGCGTTTATTGACATTAAAGTAATTCGCGTCAATAATCAGTAAAACAGACAATAACTTAATTATTGTCAGAAAAATAGAAAATAAATCAATTAAAACACAAAAGAGTTCATTGAATTTGATAATTAAATTAAAGGAAAAACTGAAAAATAAATTATTTTACTTCCAAATCGATTCGTTTGAATGAATGAAAAGGTGAAAAAAAAATCGACTAAATCTGTGCCGACTAAACATCTAAAGCATAAAATAGTTTCAATAGTTTAGACTTTTTTAGATTAAATAATTGTTAATATCAATAATGCATAAAATTATTCTTTGAATAATGATTAGTCGAATGAGAATTATATTATATTTAATTTTTTTTCAGAAATACAATTACAACCAATTCCTGAATTTATTTTTAGTTTACGCTTAATCAGGTTTTAGGGCTTTAATTCAAATATAGTTTTAAAACAAAATTATTCAATAAATCAATCAATTGTTTAATAATTAATAAAAAGTATTTATTTTATTTGTCTCTGAGTTGTCGTTCAATATTAACAAATTTTTTTATTCAAAACAATTTAAACCTTTATTTTAATAGTGAAAGAGTGGGTCAATCAGTCTATTAATTAAAGGCCAAAAATGGATAAATCATTAAAAATAAAAAAAATTAATAAATGAGCAAAAAATGTGAAAATAATGAGAATTAAATCTCAAAATAAATTGCAAAATATTTTTACTTTTCTGTTCAAAAATAATAAAATTTTCAAACAAACGAGAAAATAGTGAATGAATTATGTGAATGAAAATTGCGGTTCAAATAATAATTATATAATAAATTGAGATTTAATTAACTTAAATAATTATCAAATAAATTGATTGCTTTTTAAAAACTTAATTTAAATATATTGACACAAAAAGGACTCATAATTCAGACACAAATAAAAAACAAACTAATTGTGCTTTTTATGCGATTTTATAATCAATTGTATAATAAATCGAAAAAAAATTCAAAATTAAAAGACATAAAAAAGTAATTCAAATAAATGAATCAATTATTTAGTTAATTAAAAAATATTTGAATAATAAAAAACAATAAATTCAATGAATTCTAGCCTTTCGGGGACTGACAGGAGTGACTCGAATGTCCTTTTCCTCAATCATTTCCTCCAACTCGGGTCTGAGCGCCTCGGGTAGGATCAGTTTAGCCCTGTGCAGCGCCTGGCGGTCGACCGACTGTCCGGTCTCTAACTTTTCCAAATGGAAGGCCAGACCCATCCGTTTGAGTACTTCGATGTCGTCGTGTATTTCGAACGTATTGTCGAAATTGAAGAGATATTCGGTTTTGTCGTTAGAGATACTGCAGTCGATTACAGTCTTCTTCTCAGTGTTCACTATAATGAATGGCAGCGATATCTGTGCATTACTGGCCGGCACCGAACCCATCGTCCGGTTCCGTTCAACCAACTGCTTGAACGCAATCTGTTGTAACAATAGATCCCTTAACTGCTGTTTCTTAACATTGATCCGCTCTAAGCGCTTCTCGCGCTCTGTCTCCAACTCGAGACACTCCTGGGCGGCATTGGTCGGCAAACCAATCCATTTGATCTCTTTCTTCTCTTTCGATATGATATTCATAGCCATTAGCACATTGAGGGCGTCGTAGACCCGGCGCCGGATGTTCTTCTGGTCAAATGGCTCCTGATCGCCCGGCATATACCCGCCCTGGAAGGCGGCCCGACTTGCAATCGGGTCGGTACTGAACTCAGCGACCAATTCGTCGGCCACTTCGTTGTAAGTGGTCGAGCCCTTCAGTTTGACTTTTTCACATACCTGGCCATAGACATAGACATAGATAGGTTTGTATAGTATAATTGGTAGGTATAGTATTGGTACAATTGGTGGTCAATTGGTAGGTATAGTATAATTGAGGTATGCCTTACCTTCATGGAGAAGTGTCGCAACCCTTTGCCAGTCTTGGGGTCCTGTTTGCGGCGTTTGATTGGCACGGATTGCATTGAATCCATATTGAATTGATTGAACTGATTGGTTGCGGCGCCGATCAGTGACGCAAATGCGTTCGATCGGGACATCGATGACGGGCTGGACATGACTGACGAGAAATTGCTGTTTGAGTTGTTCTCCTCTATTATGTTGAACAACGTCTGGTGCGACTGAGGCGTCGCCTTCGACGACAGGATCGACGGCGTCTTCGCCGACTGCGACCCCGACTGACCCACCGCCACATTGTTGGCCATTGCCTGAGCGCTCAATTGGCCACTTGTGCCACAATTGCCGCTAATTGTGATTAAAGACTGTTTTCCGGAATTACGCGCTTTTTTCGCGTTAACACTCATATTCCTAACTCTGTCAGCCATTACTTTCGCCCATTAACTACGTCCACACTTTGGTCTCGTTTTGCGTTTTGTTGTTTCTATTTCTATTGACGTTTTGGGGTTTTTGTTTGCCGTAATAACTGTACAAATAAACTATTAAAGGGCGCTTTTAAAGTTTAAAAGTTTTTAACCCGAACGTATTTTACGTATTGAAACAATTGAAAACTATTTTTTCGCCTTCAACTTTAACTTTACTTTGTGTGATGTAGACAGTTTTGTTCACACAAAAGGGTCAGGGTACTTCCGGTGCTTATGCTATCTTATTTAAATTTTTTCTCAAGATTATGCTATATTTTGCTTTATTGGTGTTTTATTTATGAAAGTTTTTTATTATTATTTAAGTTTTATTGATTCTAATTTTTAAGGTTTTTAATACAACTAGTTAAGGTGTGCTAAATAATTATATTAACCCTTTTCCTTTTTATTAAAAAAACTATTATTGTCAAGAACAATTTTAGCTGATAGTTTAATTAGTATTTTTGTTTTTTAAATTGTTTATCTTGTTTATTTTGCTTGGAAGTCTTTTTTATGAAACAAATTTCTTATAAGAGGAAAAATTAAATATATATATTTTGTTTTTTGATAACATTGCAGCTTGTTGTAATAGTACAAATATTAAATTAGAAAAATTAATTTATCAGGTAAAAACATTGAGGGAAAACAAATAAAGTGCATTTGAAATGAGACTAAATTGCATTAAATTGTCAATCGATTGAATGTGAGCTGTAGTAGAGAATGCATTACTAATCCGGAGATCGCACCACAACCGACACAACCCGAACATCAGCTAACGTTCCCAACGAGTCGATAGAGTTTATTCCAAACACTATATAACAACGAATAAGATCTAAACAACTATTTAGTTTTAAGACGGAGAGCAACGGTTGAGAGACAGGGCTCAGAACCGATGTTCGCGCATAACGAGTCATAGTTTCCGATAAAGTTTTGTTAAATACTTGAAAATTAATTATGTTTTTGATTAACGTTTGCAATTGAACTAAAAGTCAATATAATTATTGATAAAATAGTTTTCATACAAAGAATATTCTGTAAGACAAACAAAAAATATTCTGAATATACATTGAGTGGATTTATTTGAAAAGAGTTTTGTTGCACATATTGAATGCCGTCATCCAGTGCTGCACTGCCGGAGTCATCACCGACTGAAGGAATGCCGGCATCGACTCTTCATCACCAATCAAATGAAGGCCAAACAGCAAAACACAAATCGAGACAATTATCAGAAGCTAAACCAAACGATGGGTTAAGAGAGTCAGCACAAGAATTGACGCCAAAGCTTGAGTCTTGTGAAGCAGCCGTACCCACAGCCGTGTCCTTACCCATACCCATACCCACACAACAATCAGAAACACAGTCATCGCAAACGGCGGAAGCATTGGCGCAAACGGCTCAACCATCAGCACAATCACCGCAATCGCAATCACAATCACCTGTACAGCACCGGAATGTGAGTCTGGAAGCGCACGGAATGCAAACCCAGTCGTCATATCTGATGAGATTCTCATCTCATTTCCGAATGAAGTCACGTCTCGTTTGTTGTATTTATTTTATTACAACGTTTTTATCGCTATTTATATTAGTATTGATTGCAATCATAATATTGTTTTATTGGAAACCAATTATTCGTCCGATAATTATCGACCGAAATGTTGAACAACAAAAAGGTATCGATTTTTTATCCGTTCGGATCAAATGCTAAGTAAAACAAAACAAAGAATTAAATATAAACAAAACAAAAACATGAAAACCAAAAACTAAAACCAAACAAATAGTAAGACTTTAGTTAAAAAGAATTACTGCCATATAGTCTCGACACGGAATCCGGAATCACACGAATCCACACAAAAAACCTATACATTCGCCGATTCTTTAGCTCTCGTATTGACTCAAACTCTAAACTAAACGATAGTATTGAGTGAGTGCTTAACGAAACGAAAACTTTGCTTTAATTTCGTTTTTTTTGCTCTCGTTTTTCAAAACAATTGATTTATTTAAAACTTATATTTTGTTTAATGATTAGTGAGTGATGGGAAAGTAGCAAATTTTTTTGTTTTTGTTTTATATATTTTGATTTATTTTTTATATAAAAATATGCATTATTAAATTATTATTATTATTATTATTATTATTTATGTCTTTAACTCTAGTATATAAGTATTATTTTATTGTATTTTGCATTTGCAATAATTTATCAATACAGTCAAAGTCCATTTCTATCAACTGGGTTGGCCAGAGAAAATGAGGGATAAAAATGGAAAAGATAAAAATGGACTTTGACTGTATAACAAGGATCGAGAAGGTCGGCCGATCCAGGGGGGATCAGGGAGGGGATTTTTTTCCAAAAATGCTCAAAAGACCTATATATTTATAATAAAATTTTCCCTAATTTAACTGAATTTAAACTGGATTTAAACTAAATTTGGTTAAATTAACTGGATTTAAACCGGATTTAGCACCAATTAAGGGAAAATTTCCTAATTTTGGACAAAAAACTCAAAATATTTGCCGGTAAAACGTCGAGGGGGGTACCTTTTCGCGGACCAAATGCTAGGGAAGGGATAAATCAAAATTTTCAAAATCAGGGGAAATTTTTGTTTGATTTCCCCTTTACGATCCCTGCTGTATAAGCAATTGCTAAAAATTACAAAATTCTATAAAAACTTTTTAGAATAATAAATTTGAAGGT
>JAQFXP010001802.1:0-17568 GCA_034693685.1 Belba bartosi
GGACTGACGTCAGCCAATCATATGCCGGTGTCTTCTTCAGAGTGAGTGGCGGACAGTCGGCCCCATTTGGGACCAGACAGGGGGACAATGCGCCCAAATTGGATCAGGTTAATACTATATATTATGATAATATCGGTGATAAAACTCAAACGCCTGACAACACAACGACACCTATCGGTGAATGGAGTAAATGGGTCCCAACCGGTTTACATGATGAAGGTCAACAAGATAGATGGACTCGATTCCATATAACCGACGGTGAGGTCCGTCCCCTCAATATGGCGATCAGGGTTTGGAAGCGTACGAAATGAGAGTTATTATCAAATATTAATTATTAATATAATAATAATTTTATATTTTAGTCGACTTTTATAAACAAATGATTACATTCATAAATAACGACATAAATATATAAATTTTAATTTTTTTTAATTATCTTTTATAGACAACTATTTATATTGATATTAATTCAGATAAATTTTTTATACATTAATTTTAATAATTATTTAAATTTTGATTTATAATAACAGTTTATATCGATTCAGTAATTAGTTTGTTTATACCATAATTTTAATATTTATTTATATTTTATTAATTTTTTAATTAATAATTTTATTTAAACTATTTTTTAGAAAATTATTATATAGAAAAACTAATATAAAATTTTTTAAATTAAACATTTTGTATCCTAACTTATTTTTAAACAATTTAATTGTTTTTTCAATTGCAGTCTAAAATATATATATATTTCAATTTTATTAAAATCGGTTTAAATATAAATTCGATTCTTACTGTTTAGTGTTTGACTTATATAAATTCGAAATTAAATTTAGATTTTTATTTAATATTAGTGTAACAAATTAACAATATTAAAAATTTTTATTTTTAAATTTAATTATTAGAATAATAGATAAATATAAGAACATATTTTAAAATAAATAATTTTTATTTCATTTATTTTCTGCATTTAAATAAAATTTTAATAAATTTAATTTTTAAAACTTATTAATATTTTAATATAATAAATACTAAATAAAAGATTCTTTATTTATTTATATTTTTCTTAAATTGTTTTTTTTAAACTTCAAATAAGAATGGACAATAATTAGACTCCTTTCTCTTTTTATAAGTTTGCACTTGTTAGCATACAAATAGCTTTTTTTTCATGTTTTTTACATTTTTATTAAAACGTCCCTTTATAAAAAATTTTATTTTTAATTTATTTTTTGAGGCTTTAGTTTAATTTTAATTTTTCAAAACAAAATTAATTTTAATAATAAATTAATTAAATTTGGCAATAACATATTTTTAATTTTTTATAAATTAATGTTAATTTTAAATATTTAATATAACATATTTTTAAAAAATTAAATTTATAGTAAATAAAAAATTTGTAACAACTGCAATTAATATTTTTTAAATTAATTTATATTATGTACATATAGAAGAAATTAACTACATTAAATTATAAATTATTAATGACTAGTATAAACATGTATATCTTTTTTTCAATGTTAAAATCTGATAAAATTTATTTGATAACAATAGAAGTTTAAATTTATTTGTTAAATAAATATATATTTTAAATTGTATTATTGTATTATTTAACTTCCTTTGCTTTATTAACTTATTAAATTATAGATTTAATTTGCTATAAAAAAAATAATTAACATTTTTCACAATCATTTAGTATTTTATATTTATTAAGAATTCTTATTAAACAATTCTTACTAAAAATAGAAAATCAAATATTAATAAATTGTTTACTATTTTTTGTTGACAAGTATGTTTAATTGACTTTAATATGCATTGTGTAGGCGCATTTATCACTTGATTTATTTAGTTCAATTTAGCTTGTCAAATAATTTATTTCATATAATTACTCTATTTTAGCCATTGAATTGTAAACATTTATCAAAAATTTATACAACTCTTATAGCAAAGTTTTTACAAATAAAAAATAAAACTAAATAAATAACAACCTAAATAAATAAGCAAGCAAATTAATTTAGTATGACAATTACTTGACATAGCATACAAATCAAACTAATTGAAAATAACAAAATATCAAATAGTTTATTAATCAAATGCATAGTCTACGTCAGTTAAATACAATAAGTATTAATATAATCTACTGTTGAATATATTGATCGGCACAACCATTAGCTCCCGTGCGACTAAAGTACTGGCATATACTGTACAATAGTATACAAAATATTAATATAAGAGAAAACAAAATTCATTTTTAAACCGTTACGTCAAGTCTGTTAAATATATTGTTTATATAAACGCATTAATTGAGTTAATTACCATTTAGTGCCTAAACAACTAAATAATTAAATGCCGAAAGTGTTGCCGAAATAACACCTTTTCAATGCGTGTTGTCGACGGCTTTCAAGTGCTTAGTGTTGACAAGTTAATTCCATTCCACTTCACTTTTACATTGCTTGTTTTTATACTGAATATTCCAATCATATGACTCATCCAATACCCACATAATATTCTTGCGATTAGACTAATGTTTTATTGCAATTTCTGCTCTAATATTGTATTATATATTAAATTAACTTTTTGTTGGGTTTTCTGACCTTTAAATCTCAACTAAACTTCTAATTGATGTTAATTTTGTTTTTTTATTAATGCAATTAAATCACAAATATTTTTGTTAAATTTTATTTTATTTATTCGACTGTTAATAATAAAATTGGATTATTTGAGTCAAATATGTTTATTAGTTTCAAATAAAAACTCTTTAATTAATAACTTGCTTGAATAATTTTAATTGATTGTGAGTTTTGTATAAATTATTTTTTGATCAAAACTTTTAACATTATTATGAAAACAAATTTTTGTTTGAAATAATTTTTTTGTTAACAAAATTAATAACAAGTTTTTAAATTTTTATTCGAAAATAAAATAATGTTTTTATTTAAATTATATCTTAGTAAAACATCTTGTTTTAATTATTATAATTAATATACAACATAAAAAATAGTTTTGTTTAAACAATATCGTGACAAAAAACAGTTAGACAAGATAATTTTAAACAAAAACATATAATTAAAATAATTTTATATTGGAATGTTGAATAAATCATTAACACAGGAATCGTGAAAGGTCGGCCGATCCAGGGGGAGATCAGGCGAGAAATTTTCCTCAAACCTAGGGGATATTATGAGGGGGATTTTTTCAAAAACGCTAAAAAACCCCATTTAAATATGATTAAATTTTACCTAATCTAACTAAAATTATACTAAATTTAATCAATTTAACTGGATTTAAACCGGATTTAGCACCAATTTATAAAAAAAATTAATTTTAATCTAAAGCTTAACAAATTTTCCGGATGTCGTCGGCGGCCGACAATAAGTTAAAAGAGGTACCTTTCCGTGGACCAAATGCTAGGAAAGATAAATGCCAATTTTCAAAATCAGGGGGATTTTTGGCTGATCTCCCTTTCTCAATTCTTGCATAACATCTTTGTTTTAGAAATTTAATATGCGTGGTCGTTTAATTATACTAAATTGAAAAATAATTTATATCTAAAGCGTTTACTTTGGTGATAAAATGAGAATGTTTAGAATTTTAAATTCAATCTTTATTATATTTATAAAAAATATTTTATTATGATTAATTTTTAAAAATATTTTTCGTTTATTGATATTTTTTATACTTAATAGAAAAAATTTTATTTTTAGATATTTTTATACTCTTATGAATTGATTAGTTTAATATACGTCCGAAATATCAGTTCCGATACATTAATCACTGGCCGAACACAACAAATGCATTTCGTATTAGTTATCAATCATTCTTATCGTTTATTTATTTCAAATATAAATTCAATGAATTCACTGAATAACAAATGGATACAAATGTTGTGCTGTCTATCAAACGTGTAATGAAGGGATAGAATAATAAACTTTAAGTATTTTTAACTCACTTGTTAATTAACATGTATAAATATACAAATAATTAGCTAATTGTTATATCTGGTTTTTATCTGGTACAAGTTTAAATGTTTATTTTACTTAATAAATAGTTTTTAGTTTCTTAGTTGCTAATATACTAGCTTATTTTTTAAATAATAGATTTTTTAAAACCTTGGGTTTGTTTTTAAAATTATTTTAAATAAAAAAACAATTCTATGAAAACAACATTAGCTTTAAATGAATTTTTTATTACAATTTTCTTTAAGAAAAACTTTTTACTCGTTTTGTGTTTTATTTTGACAAAAATAAATGTCTTTTTTTTTGTCAACAGATCAGAAATGAATATAAATTATAGAATTTAGTTCGGATCACATTCTTGACTTAAATAAATGAACGAGAGTTAAAAAATGAAGTTGCAAAAATAAACGATTAATGATGCATGCATATACAGTATTGGCTCACTCAAATGTCTCTTGACAAATTTGCAAGTTTTCATAAACAATGCAATATTTAAATTTATTTTAAATTCTTTGAAACTTATAGTTATTTTATAAATAAAATATTATTTTTCAACAATTTTTAAATAAATATAAAACATTATATTTTTCATATAAATAAATGTTACAGTTAAGTAAATTTTATTTTAAACATTAAAAAAATAAACAGGCAAAATTGTTTTTCTAATGTAATAAACTTATATGAGATTATATTTTTATATTAAATTTTATTTATTATATAATTTATATTACAAAGTATATGAAATTTTAGTTTTTTGTAATTTAAAATAACAAACTAGACATGCTGGAATTTAAAAAAAGTAAGTTTAATTTTTGTTCAAATCCAATTTAAACCAAATGTCAATTTACTGACTAAAAGTTATCAAACTACATTTCAAAACCCATTTACTAATCCAATTTAAAAGTTTTTCCACTACTGTATAAAGAAATTTTAAAATCAATTATAGTCTAAAAAAGGTAAACAACTATATTGTGTGACATTTAGTCATTAGAACTTTCACCAAGCATTAAATTTTGTATTTTTAAAAAGTCAACACAACTTTTGTTGAAAAGTGAGTCCTGGGGTTAACGATATTCGGTTTAATATTATCCGATTCTTTACAAACATTCTAATAGTCATTAACAAAGTTTATGGCTTTTGCTGAACAGTCGAACCTTTTTATATACAATATATAAAGTTATACTATAAAAGGTTAACTGATTTAACGTAAAAACTGTTTGTTATTTATTTGGCTTTAAAAGCTGACAAATCTCACCAAGAATTTTTATTTTTATTTTTTACCCTACTTCAATTCTTGTTGTTTTCATTTTAAAGATTTTTCTCTCTTTTCTTATATAATGAAACTTTTCTCTAAGAAAATGTGAGGTTTTCTTCGTTTTATTTATTGCTTAGACTTAGAAAAAATAGGTCACAAATAGTAGTATAGAAATAGTGTTCGGGTTTATGTGTTAAAAGAATTACATTTAGTTTTATGATTAATTCGAGTCAATTAGCTTTTTGAGATAAATTGTTTCCGTTTTTGTTGTTGTAAAGTGTTTTCCGATACTTGAGATTTTCAACAACAAAAAATATATTTAAAAAATTCAATTTTTTATCTTTATTACTTTTTTTACAAAATTGAATTTTAATTAAATTGCATTTTATTCTACATAACAGATACTTAAAAACAAAATTTATTTATTTTTTCCAAACATTTTTCACTAAGTTAGTTTCTATCACGAAAAAAAAGCAAAATAGAAAAAATGTTTTGAATCTAATTTTAGTCAAGTATTTGTGTAGAATATAAAACATTTATTTTTATTATGGAATTGTTTACGAGTTGTAAATCCAGGTCTAGTTTAGCGGAAAAATTGCCTATTTATTTAGAGTTGAAGAGAAAGCTTAATCTAATAAGCTAATATCAGAATAAAAACCAGTAAAGTAAAATTGATTGAATCTTAACAAGAATGTTTTCAAATTTAGCTTTGAAGTATTTCCAAGTATTCAAGTATTCCCAAATAAATCTTTCCTTGAATCAGCTTATTAGTACTTGTTTGTTACTATTTATAAATTTAGTACACATGTACGTTTTTTGAATTAAAAATATTTGCTTTTACAACTACATCAAATAAATCGTACAAATATAATTTAAATTAAAAATCAATGTTTTGCTAAGATAAAGTCAATCATTTTAGCTTATTACATTTTATTTGTCGCTAGAGAATTTTTAAGTATTTTTATTTTAGTACTTTATGCTTGATATTATTCACTCAAAACAAAAATAAACATATTTGATTTTATAAATTATTTTTATAAATAAAGTAAATTAAAATTATAAGATATATCTAGCTAGAAAGTTAATGTATTTTAAAAATAAATTAAATTTTATTTACTATTAAATCCAATTTTAGGTATCTCTAAAGAATAAATTTAAAAGCATTCCACTTTGTTACTATTTATAGAAAAAAGTAAACATGTATACTTTTAAATAATAAAAAAAAACCTGTTTACAAAAATCTAATAAAGTGTACAAATATAATTCAAATTAAAAATTGATGCTTACTAAAAATAAAGTAAATTAATTTAACATATTACATTCAAAGTTGCCTCTAAAGAATTTTTTTAAAAGCAATCTAATACTATTTGCCAGTTACGACTTATTTAACAAGTAAATATTTACATCTTAAAAAATTATATTAATATATCAAGCAAATTAAAACTATATGGTACATTTATATACTTTGAAAATTAATGTATTCCTAAAAAAAATAATTTATTTTAAAAAAAAATTTCAATTTAAAACTCTCGAGAATATTCTTAAAAGGAACTTCTTAAATTATATTTGATATACCTACACAGCGGCAAAGTATACTGTCATAGTAAACATGTGCCGCTTTTTATTGAAAAAAATTTAAGTTTACAAATGAGCGAAATAAAAACTAAAAGTATAATTTAGCTAGGGAAACAAATGCATTGCTGAAATAAAGTAGACTCTAATGAATGGATACAAACATTTAGAGCGCGAGTGAATAGAGAATTGCATTAATTCTGTTTATAACAAATCTTTCAACTATTCCATACATTCATTCGCTGCTATACTATAGCGCGTAATCTGAGCTCTAATAGCAATTCTTGGCATCAGTTTTCATACTTTCGACTACACTATTGGCTCTCAGATTGAGTTCACAATCCATTAGTCCAGTGCTTATTACGGGCATCGAATCGGTAGTTAAATCTAATAAACGGTCATTAAGTGTAATAAAAAGCATTTGATTTGATTTTTAAATTGATTACTCCTAACAACAGAATTCCGTATAAACAGTATTCGCATAAATATTTTTATTGAAGTTTACAAACATTTTCTCGAATCTCATTAGAATTAACTCTAATTTCTCGAAAACAATTTTTGCGATTCGTTGAGTGGGAAGAGTTGTTGTGATGTTCTTATGCCCAGAATAGCATTTATGGCACTCCGGGTCCAGTGAACAACCCGTGCTTTTAATGTTTTAACAATAGGGGTGACCAAGTCGTTCAACTCACAAGAAAACAATAGGTAGTCGTATAATAAAATACACTTTATTTATGACTTTTATAACATTATTTTAGAATTTTTAAAATTAAAAATTAAAATTATTTTAATTAAACATATTAAAATTAAAATTTAATTTAATTAAATTGACAAAATTTAACTTGTTTAAAATTGAATCCTACGTTATTTTATCAAAAAATTTAATAAGTTATTTTGTAAAAATATAAAAATATTTTTATTAAAAAAAAGTACATTGCTCTCAGTTAGAAGCCTTTTTAAATCAAATTTTCAACTAAAATATTTTTTGTTAAACTCATCCCTGGTTGTTTCTACCTTAACAGCTAATATATATAAGTAGATAAAAACATTAAAATAACAATTTGATTGTTTTTTCTTTTTAGCAAAGATTCCGTAACTAAAGTAAGAGAAGTGTATCTGAAGTGTATGTAATATAAAGACAACCGAAAAAAACGTATAGAAAAGTACTGTATATATCAATTACATTGAGCCCAGACTTACGACGAGATTGCAATCTATTTGATATTCCCGTTATGTATGTAATAATCAATGAAAATATGTTTTTATTCACATCTTTTTATATGTCGTTCACTGCAATGACTCCGGGATTATGCGTTGTGTCAGACCATTGATCAAACGCACAGTTCTCTCGGGTCTCTCACTCTCTACCGCTCACAAACACAAACAGTCGGTTCATAACAACTCGATGTGTTCTGTCGTATAAGAAATCTCTGAAATAAAAAAGTTTTTTCTCTTATAAGTCGAGAATTAAGTTTGATTTTAGTGCTTATATATAGTTATTAGATATAAGTATGGATTACATACATAAGAAATTGAGTGAACTTAGAGTGCGAGTCAGGTCGGGTTCGCTGACTAATCCCAAATCGAAGTCTATTGACAGTCAGACGAATGGTATTGAACTGAACGTCAATGAGAATGCGAACGAAGAATTGGATTTTATATCTTTGCCCTCGTGTTCAAAGTCCGAAGAGGAAGACCAGAGCAATGCCAGTTCTAATGGCAGTCTCGGCAATAGCATATCGTCGCTCCTGGGTAAACAGGTAAACAAACAAGTTTGGTTTTTTAAATTAATTTTATAATTTTTTTTAAATTAAAAATTTTTAAATAATATTTAAATTTATTACAAAAGTTATGTCCTAAACATTGCGTGCTAGATTATCTTTAATAAAAATTTATTTTGCTAATGTTAAATTAATGTTTGAAGTAAACTTGCTAGTTTAGCGTTTTAAAATTGATATATTTAATAATGTTTAATTTTGCAGTAAATGCTTCGTTTTAAGCGTAGCAAGTTAGTTTATTTCATTTTATTTGTATTAAAACTTTTTTTTGTTAATATAGATTAATGTTATTAATAATGTTAGGTTTAACTTATGAAGTAAGCTATGTTCTAAACAATTACTTTTATCTAGGTTATGTTTGTTATAAGTTTCATTTTAACGTAAATATTAACTTTGTAATAAATATTGGAAACCTATTAGTAAGGCTGCAAAAGGGATGTCAGAATTAATGTTGTATCGAAAAGGAGACTCTGGAATAAATAGATGTTTTGAATATGTTTGATAGTTATGTAAAGGTCGAATATAATAATGTCAAATATGCGAATGTTGAATATGTTAATGTCGAATATGTTAATGTCGAATATGTTAATGTTGAAAATGAAAATGTCGAATATGCTAATGTCGAATATGCGAATGTTGAATATGTTAATGACGATAATGCTAATGTCGAATATGTTAATTTCGAATATGCTAATGTCGAATATGCAAATGTCAAATATGCTAATGTCGAATATGTTAATGTCAAATATGCTAATGTCGAATATGTTAATATCAAATATGCGAATGTCAAATATGCTAATGTAGAATATGTTAATGTCAAATATCTTAAATTCAAAAATGCTAAAGTCGAATATGTTAATGTCAAATATGTTACTTTAATATTAGCATATTAAACATTAGCATATTCGACAGTAACACATTTGACATTAACATATTCGACATTATCATATTCGACATTAGCATATTCGACTAAGATATTTGACATTAACATATTTGACAATAACATATTCGACATTAGCATATTCGACTTTAGCATTTTTGACTTTAAGATATTCGACATTAACATATTTGACATTAAAATATTCGTATTACATTTGCGAATTTAATATATTCGACATTATCATATTCGACATTATTATATTCGACATTCGCATATTCGACATTATCATATTCGATTTTAGCATTTTCGACTTTAGCATTTTCGACTTTAAGAAATTCGACCTTTACATAACTATCAAACATATTCGAAACATCTATTTATCCCAGAGTCTCCTTTTCGATACAACATCAATTCTGACATCCTTTTTGCAGCCCTACCTATTAGTTATCAAACTAATGCTATTTTTACTACTTTTTTACATTTGTTTTATTGTTTTTATGCCATTATCTAATAGTCGATCAAATATTAATAATCAGCTTGTTCGTTTTATTTACAATCCGGGCCATATGTCGCAACGATTCTGTTCACAGAATATTCTGTATTATAAATGGGATCAATAAACCTAACGCTCCGAAAGTCAATAAACTCTTTGACATATTTTATACAAATGATTGTCTGATTCTGATTGCAATTGTTCGCACAATTACCTATTCTAGTGCTCAAACAATGCGTTAAAAAATGACAAATTTATTGACAACAAAACTTTCAAAAAAGTTATACCGAATATAAATAATAGAAAATATATTACTTAGAATTTATCAGACAACTTTCTTTTTTTGTAAAACTTTCTGGTTTATTAGCCAAAAAATTTCTGAATAAAAACTCTTTACAATTCAATAATGTATTCTTAGAGCTAATACTATTATATTATTTGAATAACTTTGAGAAAATTGTATAAATTTGAATAAATACAAAAAAAATATAGTATTTATATAATATGAAAAACAAGTTGTTATTGTATAGATTTTTAAACCCATTAACCCGGAATACAAACTAGACTTTCATAAACAAAATAAAAAACTTTAATATACTTTAAGCTGAGTGTTAGATAATTTTTACTTTTTTTTTCTAAAATGTATTTTTGAGCTCTAATGCAAATCGTTCCGTAAACTCATCATCTTTTTTCACTTTCACTCTTCAAACAAACAGATTAGTCGTAAATCTGTTCAATAAAATACTTAAAAAGATATTTAATTTTGTTTTCTTAAACTACTTTTGCTTAAGAAAATAATATATTTACTGTATATACAGTATTAGTATCGATAAACTGATTACTACTGATCGGTATTAATGTTTTATTTATAAAAATATATATATATAATGTATTTTTTAATGCACTGAAGAAAAAGTGGCATTTAAAATTTTTTGTTGTGTAAAATTTTAGAAATTTAATAAATTTAAAAGTATGATGTTAAAGTTATTAAACTGAATTTTTAATAATAATGCTTCTAGACTTACTTATTTATTATTTAGATAAAATTTAAACTAATAAATTACATGGTATGTCAGCATATTAATTTAATAATTACTTGATAAGCATGTTATTAAAATTAATGCTATTATTATAATTAAAAATAAATTTTTAAATAAATTAAAAAAGACATTCAAAGAAAATTTTTAAATTAAATTAGCACAAATATTAGCTTTCGAGATTAATATTAACTAGTTAAAATAGTAAATTAATTTAATTATAAAACAAAATTATACTAAATATTATATAAGAAAAGCGTAAGACATAAAAATATAAACATGTAAAAATTAGCATAATATTCAAAAATATAGTGTTTATTAAATAATAAAGTATTAAATATATATTTAAAATGAATATAACATAAATTAAACATAAAATATAATTTCAAATCAGATATAACTCAAACATTCAAGCTTAAGCATAAACTAACATAATGTGCACTAAAAACATACCAAACTTAATGTTTTACATATTAAATGTCTTATAAATTATTATATGTTTTACTCATTATGTATGTTAAAGTATTTTTGTATTTTTACTATTTTATATATTTATGTTTTATTTTTCTTATCTAATAACTCTAAATTCATGATTCATGAATAATACTTCTTATCAACAAGCTATAAATTTTTTTTTCGCAAAATATCTGTTGAAATAAGCAATAAAATAAAAAAATATTTATTTAAAAATGCAGGCATTGGTGAAGCGGTCGACAGAATTCCGATATCAGGACGCCGTGAGAAGTGCGACCTATTCTAAGAGCGAATTCGTCTTACATTCACTCCAATGGCATAATATCCTTCGCTCACATCATGGAGTGCCGCCACTCATGCTTTCGCTAGACCTATGTCAAAAGGCCCAGTTCTGGGCCAACCATCTCTCACACACCGACACCTTCTACCACATGAATGATCCGGAAATCGGTCAGAATATGCACTCGAAATGGACTTATTATTCCGAATTTGATCCGAAAGGTAGAGTAAAGTCGATAATTGAAATTCTTTACAAATTAGGAATTTTATATATAATCTGAATAATTGGTTTTTGAAACAAATATAAATTCTCAGAAATTCTATATTTTTCCGTAAATTTGATTCCAATTCTTATCTGTTTTCAAATTATTCTCTCATTACTTCACTTCCTATTTCTATCTATTTTTTCTGCTTTTGTAGAATATTCTACTAAATTCTGCTTATATTTCGTCTTTTAATTTGATTTCCGCTTTTATCTTATTTTTTATCCTTGATCTCATTTTTGGATACTTTAGATCTGGATAAAATATTTTTATTTAATTATTAAACAAAAATCCAGAATTTTTTATTAAAGGTTAGATTAAAACATAATTTTAATTATATTTCAACAAATTTTTTTATTAAAAGCAAATTAGAATAAATCAAAAAAATTATTTAATATTTTTTATTAAAGATTAAAATATAAATACTTTTGGATATTTTATAAATTTTTAAAATTTTAATAAATTTTCATTTTGTTTAACAGCGGAAGAGATTGTCAAATACTGGTATAACTATATTGAACATTATAATTTTGAGCTGGAACCTCAATTACTACACACGCAAGCTAGTAAGTTTTAATTACAAATATGCTTATTTAATTTTCACAAGCAAAATATCCAAGCAAAACTAAAATAATATAATTCTGTCAACAAACTTTTAATTATTTAGTTTTAATAAAAAATTAAAAAAAAGTTAATCATTTTGTTATTCAAAAAACCAATTTTTTCATCTTTTCATGCGATGGATAAACTGATGAATAGAATATTCATTTATAATAATAAAAAGCCATTATTAAGCAAAACAACGAAAATCTATTCAATGTGTTCTGCATTAGTAAATGATATGCAGAATATGAGCTAACATTATGTCCAAATTTATTATCTAAATTGCATTTCAGCTTTTTTGCGCAATAAAGCAGTTTTTTATTTTTTTTCATTTATTCAATGACAAATATTATTTTGCATATAAATTAAATTTGTTTTTAAAATATGTAGAATATATTTCTTGGAATTAAGATGAAAATCTGTCATTTTACTCTTGAGTAAATTTTTGGAATTTATTGCAATAATAGATTATTTTAGTTTGCAAACATAAACTTAATATAAATATCAATATATTGTGTATTTTATATTAATTTAATATAATAGATACTTATATAGAAATTCAACTTGGTCAAGATATAAAATATAAATCAAATAACAAGTTATTCAAAAATATGGCAAAGCAAATTTAGCTTAAATCAACAATATATTTTTATATTCACTAAAATTTATAATTTATATTTCTTTGTATTTTAAACTAATACACATTTTTATGATATATATTCAAACTTAAAATATAGAATTTATTTATTCTAATTTAAACTAACAGAGAATATTTGCATAATTATTTTATTAAGCATAAGTTATAAAATTCTGCATAATAACCATAAATTAAACATTTTAACGCAGCCAATTAAATTAAATTATAAAAACAAATTACGTTTGATTCTAGATCATTTTACACAATTGATTTGGAAAAACTCGAAATACTTTGGCATTGGAAAAGCGCGCACAAGGTATGGTAAATTGATCGTGGTAGCTAATTATATGCCTGGTGGAAACGTGCCAGACCATTTTGACACTAATGTATTGCCACCTCTTCTCACGGAATTCGAGTCGAGAAGGAATACAATGATTAATAATAACCGAAAATTAATTCGAATTAATGCTAAAAAACTGAGACGAAAGCGACAGTTGTCTGTCGTTAGCACTATTAGCCATTCAAATGTCGATTCGAGTCTATATTAATTCAGAAAAACAATATTTTTTTGTATGAAAACATAATAAAAATTCTTCTCTTAATTAAAGAGTTATAGAGTTTTTTTTATATATATAATATTAAACACTAGAGCCGCCCAATTGAAGTGAATAGACAAATATCATCTTGGTATTTTGTCGATTGAAAAGAGTATTTTTTCTTAATTTGGATTTTTTAGACTTGATCGAATATATTAAAACTTATATTCTTAATTTTAAATATATTGTAATTTTGTCATTATATATATTTCTCATAGAAATACCTAGCTTATGTAAATATTTAATTGATTGCATTTTGATTTATACTAGGTTATTTATTTATTGTAAAAATTTCAAACTAATATATCAATAAGTTTTTTATTTGTATTAAAAACAATTAATTTTTAATAATTTGTAAATTTAAGTTGAAATTAACTTGAAACGTAATTTTTTAAATAAAAACTACATTGCTTAATAATTAATTTTGATAAAATTTTTTATCCATTACGTCAATAAAATTGCAATTCGAATGTTGTATAACTGTATTAGTAATATCATAATGGCTTTACAAAAAGTAGGTAGGTATGTGTGTAGGTTGTTCAAACTAAATCTTATTATTCTTTATGGCAAATTGAAAATAAATTAAATTTTCCTGGTAAATTTATATAATAAACTTAATTATACATTAAAATATTAAAATTATTTCAAGTTTATAAGTACTTTCATGCTAAATTATCATGAATTTCAATAGATTGCATAAGATTAATAAAATTAAGCCTTAATATTAAAATTATTTAAAATGCGTAACTGCTTTTCAGCTTGATTATTAACAATTGCAATAAATTGCAAAATATATATAAAAAATTAAGCCTTAATTAATAAAAATAATTTGAAATTATAAACAAAACTACTGCTGCTTTCAAAAGCCTAGATAATTATATTGGCTTTTATTATACTGTCGTTCAAATGCAATGTATTGCTCAAGTATTGCATCGAAACCCATTAAAGCGCTCATTAGATCTCATTATTTTACACTAATTAATAAAAACATAAAAATATTTGAACTAATTAAAACTTTTAAAAACTATTAAAACAATTAATAAAAATTTCAAGAGCTATCCAAGTTAATTAGAATAACTGGCGATCTCGAACTTAATAAATCCGCATCATATGCTTTTTATCCTAGCTTAGCATTAAGTTATCTAGCTATTAATTTCGAAGCTGTCTTATTATTTGCTGAATACAGATTATTTGCTGTGTATTTGCGACCCATATTCACAAAGACTTATTGGATTTTCGTATGGATTACACAGTCGGTCAGCTATTGTCGTATTGGCGCAAATATCAGCAAAATGTTGGCAACAATCGATTCTTGCTTGTTAAACTTACATTAAATGTATTAGTTAACAATTAAATGTAAAATCTATACAGGGATTAGCTTTTTCTAATTGAGAAATGAGTCTTGCTTTTAATTAGTTTGTTTACTTGTTTATTTGAAATAATGCATAAACAAGTCAAATCTTGCCTTTAAATATTCAAATCTAATCTAAAAATTATAAATTATTGACTATTTATTATACGTATATACTGTATATTGCACTATAGAATATGATTCTATCATTCAATTGATAGGACATTACGCTTCGATAAACTTTAAAAATATTTTTCCTAATTCTTTTAAGAGTATTATTCAGTTGAAGATTTAGGTCAGAAAACAGTTTGAAAACAGTTATATAACTTATACAACACATTGCAAGCCATATACGACTATCGATATGTTACCAATGTACAACTAACAGATTGATATAAACAGGACAATTCGCTTTTATTGCTATAGATTCCAATACTTAATAAATTTTTTTTTCTATTAAGTTATTTATGTCTTTTTGACTTTATTTTTTGGAAAAAATATTTTTTTGTGATTTTGCCGCTAAATTTTTAGTCAAATTCTTTTCATTGATGGCCCATCAGTGTTGGCCTCAATTGTAATCATAAAAATGTATTTGATGAAAAAAAAGAGTTATAATATATTGCTAGTCAAATTTAGGATGTCCAAGACGTTGCCCTAATTTTTTATATATAGATCAGAATAACAAAGATTTAGCTATAAAATAGTTTTTTCATTAGTAAGTGAGTGAAAGGGGAGAGAGGGAGGGAGAGAGAGAGAAAGAGAGAGAGAGAGAGCAGGAGAGAGAGCAGGAAAAAAAGCAGAAGAGAGAGAAAGAGAGAGGGAGAGAGAGCAGGAAAGACAAGGAGAGTAGCAAGAAAGCAAAAAGAAACAAGACTGATCAGTTAGATCATAATACGTTTTCAAGAGATTTGTGAAATTCCATATCTTTAATCTCAATCTAAATATTCCTAGATTCTCAAAACAAAACTATGTAACTTTGAATTTAGCTTTTTCTATAATAACCAATTAATCTTACAAAATATATTAATCTAAGACATTTCTTATTTATATTAGCAACTTCACCTCTTTAGCTATAACAATTTGAAGTCAATGCATACATTCTCTATATTAACAATCTAATATTTTAATCTTAATATCTAACACTAAAATTTCTTTATTAACAGACTTATATGTCAGGTTTTACCAATTTGACGTTGATACACCCACTTCTCTTTATGAATATTTTACATGTCAATTTTACCGAGGGGAGGTGTGGCAGTGGTTCTCAAAATTAAATTATATAAATATAATTTTTTTCGAAAATATATTAAAAATATTGTTGAGAGGAAAAAAGAGAAAGCTAGTTCCTGGACAAGTAAGAAAAAGCGGATGCTAAAAGCCTATTAAAGATCATAAATCTTTGTATCAATATCTTAATTCTTAAGTAAAAAAAATTTGATTTGTTATACAAAATATTGAAAAACTATTTTACTCTTCCAGTAATTGAATCTCAAGAAATATTTAATATGCGGCTCTCTATCAATCAACTGTTCAAGTGTGTTCAAGTTTTTATTATTCAAAATATACTCAAAATTGAAGAATATTAAAAACTTTCACAAAAGATATATTTCAATTACTCTCAATGGTTAATGTAGGTTGGCACTCTAAAATAAATCAAAAAATGTTTTAAATTATAAATTATTAAAATATTCAAGCACAAACGAACAAAACATTGAAATTTTCTTAAAATTACAAACTTATTCATATATGCAATCAATTCAAGATTTAATCAAAAAAAAAAAAAAGAATAATAAAAAAATAAGAATTTCTGATTAATAAAAAGCGATATTAAATATCAGAGAATCTGTATAAAAGAGTCTAATATTTCAATATTTGCTTGCTTGATTGTATTATATTATATGATATCATAGTCTCATGTTTGAATGGATCAAATCACACGAGAAAAATATTAATATCATGAAAATAAATCCTCCGCTCAGTGACAAAGCAAATATTAAATATGTTTTGAGCGGAGGTTTTCTTTAATAAAAATTCTATTGAAACAAATATTTCTAAAATAAGATTTGTTTTTAATTCTTAAGTTTTATATAAAAGCATAATGTTGTAAGAACAAATATTTAGTTTTATATTGTATAAATATTAAAAAATATATTTAGAACAAACAACTACCAAGATGGTTTATGAAAAAAGTTCTCTCTCTTTCTCTCTCTCTCTCTTCCTCTCTCTCCTGCTCTCTCTCTCTCCCCTGCTCTCTCTCTCCTGCTCTCTCTCTCTCCTGCTCTCTCTCTCCTGTTCTCTCTCTCTCTCCTGCTCTTTCTTTCCTGCTCTCTCTCTCCTGCTCTCTCTCTCTCCTGCTCTCTCTCTCTCCTGCTCTCTCTCTCCTGTTCTCTCTCTCTCTCC
>JAQFXP010001803.1:0-17567 GCA_034693685.1 Belba bartosi
TAGTGCCTATAAGGGAACATATTACTCTATTCAAGTGATCTAGGTATAAAAACGTACGAAAAGCTAGATACATCACAATATATTTAATATTTTTATAGTATACTGTAAATTAAATTTAAATAAAAATTGCTAATAGAAGTTAAATTATTTGATTATATCAGCTAAATTTTCAAGTATTATAAGTTATGCAAATATTTACCCAAAAAACCCCAAACGCCCTCAGTTGCGGCAATAATTTTTAAATTTTATTTTGTTTGTTGAGAAATATAAATAAAAATAATAAAATTTTTGTAAACTTCCGTCAACACAATAAATTCACTCATAGTGAGATAAATTATTTTTTCAAAGCAAAATTGTGTAGTATTAACGTTAATAAATTTAAATTATAAAATTTTATAAAAATTATTTATAAATTAAAAATTTTAAGTTTTTTTAATATATAAATTTATAAATTAATTCACTTTTTGCCAAATAGCGCATAATATATTTTCATTTAGAAATTAAACAATTAATTATGCAAATATTTATTCAATATTTTATAAAATTAAAATTATTAAATTAAATATGAAAGGATGAGGGTCAGGAAGTCCGATAAGTTTTATATAATAATTTTAATAAATTTTATAATTATTTTATTATATATTTACAGTTTTGTATGAATCGATTATTTTATTTTATATAAATTATAATATTATCGTATTATAGATATGTCAGTTAATTGCTTTGTAGTGCATATGTTAACTTAGTTTATTAACAACATATTTTTAAACATATAAATAATAGAAATTATTTAATTTACAACAAAAATACGATGAAAAACGTTATAATATAATTTCAAATTTTTTCATTCATGTATATAATAATTATTTAACATTCGCACTTATCAGATGCTCACTTAAGCGTGTAAAAACAAATTAAAATATAGCATAAAAATAAATTATAAACTTGATAGTTAATTTAAGCGACATTAAAAAATGACTAAAACTATAAATATATTTCTTTAAAAATGTATTAAAAAATTAACTAATATATGTTATCACAGACCATTACACTATTATTGATATTTTGTTTAAATGTTTTAAATAATTTATAAATTATTAAAAATAATATTAAACTTTTTTATTTAATTTTTTAATTTAAAATACAGGCACATGGGTGTAAAAATAAATTTTAGCTTTAAAAATTAAATTATTTTAAATTATATTAAATTTTTATATTAGATACTTTTGTTTAATTAAATTGTTAATATATATTTTTATATAATTTAAATCATGTTTTAAATTGTAAACGAAATAAAATCAAACAAAAACAAATTTTAAAATTCAAAATAGTTGATTTACAATTAATTGGTTAAAAGACAAAAAATGCAAAAACATTTTTTTTATAAAGATTAAAATCTTAGTTTGCTGGACTTAGCGAATATATTATTTTAATTTCAAAAAATAATTTTAATAAATTTAAAAAATATTTTTATCTTTAATTTAGTGTTTGTTTTAAATGTGAACAATTTAAACATTTGTTTATACACATGAAAATAATTTTATAATCAATATTTTAAATAAAATAAATTATTTAAATATTTAGTAGTAATTAGTTTTAATTAAATTAATATTAATATATTTATTTATTAAATATAATGAATTTTATATTTATTATTTATTTGTATAGTAGTATTAAATTTTAATATTATTTTATGATTATATGAATTTTATCATTTCAGCAAAATTATTTTGGTAAATTTTGATTGAGTTTGTTGACTCCATTTTAGTTTATTATAAATGTTATATTATTATTTTTTAATATATGTAATTAAAATAAATATTAATTATTATTTGAGTTAATGAATTATTCAAAGTAAATATTAAATATTTATTTAATATAAAATTTGAATTTTATTTATAATAACATTAAATTTTTATTAATTGTTTGGAATGGATTACATCATAATTCATTCAGTATCAAGAGAAATATAAATCAACTCGAGAGAGATATTAATCAACTAAAATATGTATAAAATAATTTATAGTCATTTTACAATCGATGAAATTGTTTTTAAAAACCGTAAAATAACTATAAAATAGTTTATTCATATTTTAATGAAATAATTTAAAAACTGTAAATGTTAATTTTATTATTTACGTTAAATATTATTACAAACTTAAAACTGTATTTTTATAATATAAAAGAATTGTAGTCTGAACTTAATTTCAGAAATTTGATTGACAAGCTAATACAGTAAAACATATTTATGAGTTAAAGTAAAATATATTATTGTGGCTTAATTTTTGCCAATTCGGAAAAAATAATTTTAAAAAATTTTACATATATATTTTTACTTTGTTATTATATAATTATTATTTCAGAACTCGAGTACACACTTAGGTCCTAATCGAAGTAAAAGAAAAATAATTAATTTTTTTCACAATCCAATAGTTGCGTCCCAATTATTTAATTTTTACAATTTTTGATTAAATGTATAATTATATAAAATATTATTTACAGTTATATTTTAAAATATTTATTTACATAAAATATTTTACGTTAAATTTATTAACAATTTTCAAAATAAGCTAAAACAATATTAAGCGTTAAAAACAAAAAATTACATAAATTTACAAATTATACAAATTTCTGTAAAAATACTTTGTTGCCACAAAAACAATGACCAATAAAATTATAAAAACTTAAGTCACAACAACTGTTTTTTCACAAGATGTGGCCATTAGATACCAGTATTTTACAGAAAACATTTCAAAATATTAAAAAGAATTAAGAAATATTGACTAAAATTGTCGAATTCTACAGAAACACATTAAAAACAAGCAAAAAAATAATTGTCGAAAATTTACGAAACTTACGTCAAATCCGTCGTTAAAGAAATCTCTTAACTAAAGTTTTAAAACTTACAAATCAAGTGTCAGATGAAGTTCAATATAAGAGAAACAGTTTACGAAAAGCTAGCTATTTTGGCAGGCAATTGATAAGAATAATATTGTATCTAGAACATACATAAAGTTTGGAACTCTTAAATCGGAGGAGTTTATAATTTATTTTAATAGTTTTAAATAAAAATAAACATTTGTTTTATATTTTCACAAATATTTTTAAATTTAATATTGTTTTTGTAAAAAACTAAGCTTTTCTCTCTATATATCTTTTCTTTCTTATTGTTGATTTAATTTAGTTTGTGTTCATGTTTAATTGAATTAATATATAAATCAAGTTGTTTATTGATTTTTTAAAAACGTAAATGTATTATATAATAATTATATGTTGTTGCATACTGTAAATTTATTTTGCTTAGAGTGGTTCGACATTAAAAACTTATTCATAACGGACTATGTGCACTTAGTGGCCTAAATGTTTATCCATATTTTGACTACAAACTATAATATTAATATATTTGAATTTTTATGTTCGAATTTACTTACAATTGTATTATTTTGCATAATCTCTGTTTTGCATATGACTTGATTATATATATATTAGTCATTTATTTTCTTTAATAAATTTTAAAATGTGTAATCAGTTAAAATAGCAAAATTTATATTCTTTTTAATATATTTTGTTTTAATAATTTTTATCAACATTTAATATCATACTGTACTAATAGTATTTATATATTAAATATTACAATTAAAAAAACAAATTAAAAAAGTAAAGATAAAATGGATTTTAAATAAATAATTCGTTTTAGCATACTGTAAATATTAATATATTGAAGTGGTTAATTAAATAAAACAATAATAATATTATAAAAATTTGTATTATAAAACTAGATTAACTTAACTTAAATTAAAATTTTGCAACTAAAATAAATTGCATATTGTTTATATAAATTAATTAACATTTTTGTTTTTTAAACATTTTTTAGGTTTTTGAATTTGTTCAAATTAAATTTTTAAAGTTTGTATACATTTTTCAATTCTTAAATATTAAATTCAAAATTAATCATGAAGACAAAACAACTATTTTTTATTTAGTTAATTAAATTTTAAATTATTTAACAGTTTATGTTAAAAATAAATTTGTAGAAACATAGATAAATATTTTTGTATTCATAAGTTATTTAATTAAATTTTTTAATTTAATTGATATTTCAATGATTTTTTATTTGATAAGGTTTTCTTATTAATTATTAAGACTTAGTTAATTTTTACCGATAATAAACCGAAGCTAAGTCTGACCAAAACAAATAATTCCAATCGTAATAATATTTATTAATAAAATTCATTAAATGAGTGACACATTTGTTGGAATAAATGACTAAATTTACCGAATTTCCCGACTAAACAATGTATGGATAAGAAAACATTTAAAATTCTATTGATTTTAGGATCTATTGCATTGTGTTGACCAATTCTTGACTGCCCTTAACATTTAATTAACACTTTTATTTGTAAATTATTTCATAATAAGCATTTAAACGAAAGTCTTCCAAAGAAAAGCATTTAAAAATTTAATTATTTTTATTGCGCGAAACGAAATCGCCAATACGATTACGGACACTAGTCTCTTTGACTGATGACATCTTAACTAAATGATATTTATTAATTTAATAAATTGTGTAAATTAGTTGTTTAATAAACTAATTTCAACTTTTTATTTAAAAAATTATATTTAAAAATCAAATTCAATACTTAAATTACGTTTAAATTTTGTCTCGATTTTACTTTAAGCACTTTAAATTAGATAATATAAAAAATTATAAGAATATTATAAATAAATTTTAAAATTTATTTATTTATTTTCTATCATTAAATTTTTCGTTAAATAAATAATTTATAATTTACTGCAATTTTTAATTTATTTTTGGATCAATTTTTCAAATCAAAATTTAATTAAATTCAAAATCTTTTACTAAATATAAAATAAGACTTAGATTTTATATTTATAGTTTTGAATTAAATTATTACTTAATAAGAAGTGTTGTTTTGTAATTTCCAATACGAAATAATGCATACGGTTTTTAGCAAATTATGGCAATTTATAGTTGTTTATATTGACGACGTTGTTATTTATTCAAAAACTATTGAAAATCATTTAAAAAACATCCAACTAACATTCGAGCGACTTACTCAATATAACTAGAAAATTAATCCAAACAAATGTTTTTTCATTACGCCCCAAAATAAATTTCTTGGTTTTCAAACTATTTCTTGGTTTTATGGATTTTTAAAAATTGTTTTAATCGTACATTTTCTAACATGATTAATTATTCGATATTATCGCCTTGTACTGTAAAAATTAAAATGACTTTAAAGTTAAAAAACTGTAATTTTTAAATATATTTTTTTAACAAAATTTATATCAATTTGATTGTCAATCATATATCTATTGATTGAAATGAAAAAAAAATTGATTTGTTATTGTTTTAAATGAAAAATGTGGCCAAAACAAGAAGTCACTCGCGAGCGAGTCGTGACATTTTATTTAAATGAAAAAAAAGTAAATGAAAGTACGGCTAAACTGTAAACAATTAAACATTTTAAAAGAGAAAAACTTTCTATTAATAGTATTTATAAGATAATTAGTAATTATGAGAAACGTTTGACAACAATTAGAGCAGATAAAAACGGTCAAAAAATGAAATTCATGACAAAATCAAAACTAAAAATACGGTATAAAATGGATAACCATTTGGATAGTGTTGTTAAATATTTGAATGAGCAAAACATACAATTTGTTTCTAAAATTTGGAACCCGACAAATGTCCCGCAATGTTGTCCTATTGATGATTTTTTGGTTATTTATGTCAATTAGAGTACGCCAAGGGTTGGTCCGTCAAAAATATACTTCAACTTTTAAAAAAAATTAAATTTTGGCTATAAAAAGTGGACTTAAATGTTGTCAAACAGTCTGTTGAAAGTGTCCAAAGATAACCTCCAAAATGTGCCGAATCTGGTTTTTATTCTGTTTTTCATTAAATTGATTGTTATGAATATATAATTTAATTGTTTTATAAAAAATTTCTGAATTAAATACTAATTAATTTTTATAAAATTTAATTCTAAAGTTATTCTACTTTTTATATTACAGGGCGATAAGTTCGAAATGTTTTCAATTAAGTTTTTGTTGCTATATCTGATGTAAATATAAATATTTGAATAGATTAAATTTTAAACAAAAAAAGACTAAATTTAAACAATATTAAATTGAAAACTATAATTTAAATAAACATTTTCTATTAGATGTTATAGATGTAAATAATTTTTAACAATAGTTTATTTAATTTATAAACTATTAATTACAATTGTTAAAAGTTTATAAATTTTAATGTATCATCTGTAGCGAAAAGTTTTCTCGTTCTTTTATTTAACAGTTATTTTAAATTTTTTAAAATTTTATTTTTAAAATTTTTGGTAAGCCATTTTATTAGTTCATTAATATAGACTTTATAATAAAAATATATGTTTTATTTTTTAATTTTAACATTGTTAATTTTAATTTAATTTTAGTTTTTTTAAATAGCAATTTTGTTTATTGCCATTTTCAAAAAAGTAATAGGTTAGAATAAATTTTGCTTCATAGATTTAAAGAATTTTCACTTCTACAAAAATTTGCATTGCTAAATTTTTTTAAATTATACGGTTAATTTTTTATATGCAATATAATTTAATTTATAATTTACAAGTTAAAAATATTTTTAATGACTTTATTACAGTCAAAAATAATAATATTTTAAATAAATTGATAAATTTAAGAGATAATTAAATATTATTTTGTACAGTTGAAAACAATAATTTTTCGCATATTTTCACATTGGTTTTAATTAATTATATTGATGTTTTTTAAATTATTTATTTTGCATAAATAAAATTAACTGTACAGTTTAAAATTTTTTTATTAATAAAAACTTTTGAATAACTTCAAATGTTGTAAGTCTATAAAAAAAAATTTAAACTAACCTATTTTTTTTAAATGGAAAAAACAATAAAGCTACTTTTGAGAAATTAAAGTTAAATTTAAATTTAACATTGTTAGAATTAAAAAAATAAAATTTTTTTTAAATTATAATAACTACATTAATGAACTAATAAAATGGCTAACTAAAAATTTTAAAAATTAAATTTTAAATAATTTAAAATAATTGTTGAATAAAAGAATGAGAAAACTTTCCGCTACAGCTAATATTAAAAAAAAAAAGATACAAATTTAAATATATATAATAGTTTTACAATATCACAAAGTAAAAAAATTTTACAGTTAAATTTAAATAAATTTAATTTAAAATTTATTTAATCAAAATTAAATTAATTAATTTTTAAATTTTTATATAAAAATATTTTTTTAAACCAAAATATTAAAATAGAAATCTAATTAAGAATATTTTAAAAATTTTTAAATAAATACATTAATATCAATTAACTAAAATGTGTTTTAAAATTTTTATTTAAATAGCAATAGGTATTTAGAATTCTTATATTGTTTCTAAAACATTTATATAAATGTAGTGTTTATAAGCAGGATTAATTTGATTTTGTTTTATATGTTTTAAGAAAAATGTAATTAATTAAATTTTAAATTTAAACTGTAAATTTTTATAGAATTATTTATATATTATTACAAAATAATAATATTTAAACAAATGGTAGTAATAGTTTTCTATAAAGTAAAATTTTAATAACATATAATATAATTAGATGTAAATAGATGTATCAAAATTTTATCACATAATTTAAATATTACTTAAAACATAATAAATATTTTTATTATTTACAATAAATTAAAGTAATTTTAAAAATATTATTTTTTGATTAAATTATAAAATAAATTATAAAAAATAGAATTTTAATTATATATGTTAGTATTAAAATAAAAATAAATGAATTTGAATATTTTTACCATAAATAATATACAGACAAAGAAATTCGAAACGTTACAAAAATTTTGCTGTATAACGTAATTATAAAAAGAGCAACTTGTACATTTTATAAATAGCTTTACATTTTTAACTTTTACTAAAATAATTAATTTACTATATAATCAAGTTCAAATATTGGAGAAAAACGAAAGTTTTTAATTTTAAACTTTGATAAAAAATATTTAAAGTGATGTTTAAATTCAAAGTCAATAAATTTCCATTAAATTATTTAAAACTTATAATCATTTTATCTAATTTTTATTTTAAATATTTGTTTTAATTAAAATATTTGTTATAAACACAAGTTTAAATAGATAATCTTAAAATATTATTTAAGCTCAATAATAGTTTAAAACTTAAACTGAGTTTTAAAAATTTACAAGTTATCCTATCGTTAAAAACAACATAATTTTATAAAATAACAAATTTTTTGTAACGTTTCGAATTCCTTTGTCTGTACTATAATTTTTAAATAAATATTTAATTACAATGATAAAATATATACAGTTTGTATAAAAATTTTTTATATTATTTTATTATTTAATTTTACTTAATTTTAAAACATAATCTAATATATGTTTTTAATGAATTCATTAAAAATTCGATGTAGTGTTATATTAAATTAAAAATTCACAATAGATCTTAATAAATGCTATTAATATTTGACATAATTATTTAAAACTCAATTTTCATTCAATATCAAAAGTACATTTTCATCGTACTCATATTAAATTTATTTGCCGCTTTGCTCTAGTTTACATATAAAATGTAACAGAATCTTAAAAACAAATTTTATAATAATTTTCTTTTTGGAATTAATTATATAAAATTTAAAATTAAAAATATTAAATATAAAATTTTAAATAAATAAGGTTTATAATATGCTATCAAAATTATATTAATTGTAATTTGTTTATTTTATTAAACAAAACTAGTAAAAATACATTTGTAATATGTTTATCACCAACACTTATCAACCACAAATCAACATTTAGTGTGAAAAAGTAAATGGGAAATTCCGTAATTAGTCTGAACTTTGTGAATCAGCATTCATTGCAAAAAAGTGTTTAACTACTGCCATATGTTGTCTACAATTACAACAACACTATACATGATATAACTTGACATAAACTTTTTATGTACATTTAAATTGTAGGTATTTATTTAATTTTTAATTTTTAATATTTGGCCGCAAAGATCCGGAACAGGAATGAGATTAAGTTTAAAAGAAGGGGACTTCTTCTGTCTGGTGGTCAGAGAAACAAACCTACGTTTTTCAATATGTATTTTAAATATTCAAATACCAAACTTTACATTAATCATTCATTTGTACTATTGTTTAGATTGTTTAATACATCAGTTTGAATACGAATAATTAAAAAAACGCATATTATATTTGATTTTGCTATTTTATTAAATTAAATACAAATGTAAAATACTTTAACTTAAGAAGATACCAATGGCTTTTTATATAACCCTACTAAACTACTAAAGTTATGTCGGCTAATGTGTTAAATCAATTTAAATTTTATTAGCAATTTTATCAGCATTAGCTGGTTTAATATATATTTATTAATAATAACAAAATAACTATAAAATAAAAACAAATAAAATTTACATAATATTGATTATTGGATAATTAAATTATAAAATGTGCACTGAATTTAGAAATTTGATAAATATCTAATAAAAAAAGAAAGACTGTATTACAGTTTAACATTTTCACAAAAAATTAAATCATTTAAAATTTGTTTTATATATTTTTGAAGATTTATTTTGAATCTATTTCTACCGGTTCTTTGATTCGTCCTATTGGTGATTACGTTAAAATAATTTTTAAATTCTATAATCCGAATCTTGTAATTGATTTTTAAAGAAATATATTTGCCTTATATTTAATAGCATTCTATATTAATAACTAATTAAGCCGAACATAGATTTATAAAATAGGAATTAAATAATTAATTTTTCTTTTTAATTAATGCAAAATCTATAATTTTAATAATAAATTCAACTCTAAATCCGCTTGTAAATTATATATAATAAACTTGTATTGATATTAACTAAACATTTTATAAATTACATTATTAATTAATATTTATATTTTTGAAATAAATTGATATTATAATTTTAAATGTTATCGTACAATAAAATTGATTTTGTTTAAAATAATAATTAAATTTAAAAAATTAATAATAAATAATTTATCTGATTTAATTTAGTTATTTATTAAACTAAATTTAATAAATATCTTCAAGTCTTTCTATTAATTAAATTAATATCAATTTGTCAAATTATTTAAATTAATTATTGATTATTTACAGTTTTGTTGCAAAATATTTATCTTTATTTAAATCAAACTTTATAAAAATAAATACGAAAATAAAATTGTAACAGTGTTTATTTTAATTTACGTTCGAAATATAAGCAATCGAGTCTTTGTTGCTATGCCAGATATTAATAAAAATGTTTGAATGCTTTAAATATTTAACAAAACGGGTCGCAAAGTTGTATAGCATAATAAAATTTGTATATATAATGTAAAAACATTAAAAAAATTTTTAGTGCAAAATGAAAATACCAAATTTATAAGTATTAAAAGAAAATGTTAAAAAAAATTTTTAAAGTTTTGTCATATGCCACTACACTTATTTCTGCGTATATTTAAGTTAAAACTAAGTTTAAATCTAATCTAAGTTTAAGTTTATTTGTATAACTTGTTATTCTATGTCTTGACATTTGAATGGGATGTCAACTAATGTACGAATATATAAGCCTCAAGTTATATTCATTCGATTGTCATTAAGCATTCACACTTCATATTGTATACATTCAGTCTTTAGACGTTAAGTTGTATATTTTGTTCATTCGAATATTAATAAAGTATTTGTTATTATTATAATTATTGTTTATTTGAATTTTGTCTGTTTGTGCTAATGTTGAGCCCAGTTAGGATTTTACTCAAAAAAAACCATAATTATCTGTTTGTGTGTTTGGGAGAGATGGGAATACTCTTTCCGAACACATTTGATTTCGTATGTGGGGATTACTCGAATTTGAATTAACTGACCTTATTTTTCCGCATACGACAAGTATATAATTGTATACTAATTTTACAAATTAGTATTAATTATTTTAGTATTTTATAAAATATTGTTTATATTAATTTAAATAAAATTAAATTTGAAATTCTATACTCAAAAATAAATTAAATAATGTTTAAATTTATATATAAAATCTTTTTTAAATTTAAATAATAAAATAAAAACTTAATTAAAAATATTTTTTTAATTTTTAAATAAATATATTAATATCAATTAGCATAATTGTGTTTTACAATAGTTATATAAATAGTAATGGGTAGAGCTGTAAAATGTTTAAATTTTGCGCTATAAAAACTCAATTAAAAGTTGTACTAAGTGTAAGAACTGTAATATATAATACAGTAGTGCAAATAGCTGATTCAAAAATTTGATTACTATTTTTTATTTTTTAAACTTTAAATAATATGCATAAAAGAAATATCTGCAGTGTCTTAGAACAGTACAGATATATTGTTTTTGTTTGTTTAATGAATAGATTTGTGTCAATAAACATTTTTAAACTCTAAAATATATTGCAACTAAAACTTTAACTAAACTTTATTAAATTAATAATTATATAAACTTTTTATTACTATTTATAAGACATAGATGTTTTGAATAAAATAATAATTTGAAACACGTTTTCAGAAGCTAATTGTAAGATTACAAACAACTTCTGTATAAACTGATAAGCGTAGCAGAGATTTAACAGGTCTAGTAATGGGTATTTACAATCATTATTTTGTTTTAAAATTGTAACTTAAATGTATTGTATATTAACTGAATTAATTTTATTTTGATATAAGATTTAAGTAAAATAAAACAAATAAGATTTCAAAAATTTAAACTGTAAATATTTAAATAAATAATAATAAATAATATTTAAATAAAATATGTACTATAAAGCGATTTTTAATAATATGTTTATTTAAAATAAAAATTTTTTGTTACCAAGTTTTAGTTTTATCAATTGTATTAAATAATAGAAACAGAATATTTAACAAATATTTATAGCTAAGTTTTATATGTAAAAAGTCGATTATATTTTATTAATTTAAATAATTAAACAAACTGTGAATAATAAATAATATAAAAATATATTTAAACAAAATAATAAAGTTTTGTTTATTGAACTATTACAAAAATAGAATTTATTTTATAGATAAAATTAAACTGTTAAATTTAAAAATCAGTGGCTTTTAAAAACTTCTTAATAAAGTTAAAATCTAAAACAACTAACTCAGAATTAGAGAGTGGACGCATTACCCGTTTTGGTTTTAAAATAATATTTAAAAAATAGTTAAGAATTCAAACAGAATTTATGTAAATATTTTTAATAAATATTTTTATAATAAAATATAGTATAATTTGAAAAATTAAAAATTTTACTTGCAAAAAAAATTTAATAAAAATTATTTTTCTCATTTATAAAAGGACTTTTATTGGTATTTTTCCGGCGGGATTAATTATTCTAGTATTATAGATCTCATCAAAAGACACCTTTTAGCCGTTGGAATTATATTTAAAAAAAATTTAGTTTTCGAGTTATTTAATATCAAAGTTTTGACTTCAATGGGAATTTGGCCAAAATTCCAATTTTTAAAAATTAATTTAACCCCCGTCCCTGAATAATTTCTTCATGAATTTTTTTTGGAACAATTTACTAAGAATAAAGAAGTTTTTAAACTAGATTTCAAAGTGTGTCCACAAGATTTTTTGTATTTTTTAAATATATTATTTATATTGCAACGATATGTGGACTAAAGAGTTTTTTTAGAGTAAGCGGAATTACATGCCTATGCGTTTAATACTATTTGAGTAAGTTTTTAGTTCAATTGTAAAGCCTCTATCAGTGCCAAATGTATAGGCATGTTATTCCGCTTACTCAGGGAACAACTCTAACAAAAATTGTAATTTTGCAGTAAAACAAAATATATTTATATATAAAAAAATTAATTTATATTAATTGGTCTCCGGACTAGAAATTAATGACGTTTTAATTTAACAAAATTATTTAAATGAAATCTTAAAAAATAAGTGTTTAAACAGTGATTCTGAAATTGAAAGTGATTGTGACTCAGAATAATAATTAATTGTGTAAATAATATGTAAATAGTGTATAAATAGTAAATAATATGTGAAAAAATCTTTTTCAGTTAACGGAGGTTTCTTTCCCTTATAAGAGGGAGAGTTTTTGTTAGTCCACATGTCGTTGCAATATAAAATATATATTTAAAAAATACAAAAAATCTCGTAGACACACTTTGAAACCGAGTTTAAAAACTTCCTTATTTTTAGTAGATTATTCAAAAAAAAATTTTTGGAAAAATTATTTAGGGACGGGGGTTAAATTAATTTTTGAAAATTGAAATTTTGGCCAAATTCCTATTGAAGTCAAAATTTTGATATTAAATAACTCAAAAACTAAATTTTTTAAAAATATGGTTTCAACGGCAAAAAATGTCTTTTGATGAAATCTATAATACTAGAATAATTAAACCCGCCGGAAAAATACCAATAAAGGTTCTTTATATTTCTTTATTTATAATATTATTTAATTTATTTAATTTATTTTCTTAAAAAAGATGTCGGAACTAATTTTTTATAATTACAGATTTTAATAATAATATTCTAACAATGATATATGATCCATTTAATAACAATTTACATAAAAATCAGTTTTTTAGCTATAAACAATAATGCACTAGGCCACATTTTGTTTTCAAATTTTAAATTTAAATTACAGACAAACTAAATAAAATATTTTAATTATTATTACACTAATTCATACATATATTGATGAAGAATAAATAATTCAATAATAATTTTATATAAACAATTTTCTTGTGACGTGAAACAATGTTTTAAAAATATAAACATGATTTTCATATTATTAACAAAAAGTACCCAGATATAAAGTGGGATTTGTTTACAAGCTTTTTTAATTTAGTACAATAAAGTTTTAAAAAATCTTTAGGTATTTTTTGGTAAAAGTAAAATATTTTAAAATTGGCTATTAATTTCTAAAATAATTTTGCTTGTTGTAGGATATCTTTAATATTTTATCCAATTATCGATTTTGTTTAAATTTATGCATATTTTAGTGAAAAACAGCTTAAAGTTGAGCATAAAAATTTTGTCAAAATTGTTTTTGAGATTATAGTTTTATTCATCATTTATAAATAGATAACTTATAATATTTATCTAAAATTATAATATATATAGACATATCGTACTTTATGGCAAATATAATTTTTTTAATTAATTGCATATATTATTTGTAAAATTATAATATAAATTACAGTTTTATTTAAAAAATTAAAATTATTATTTTATTTATTTAATAGTGAGGCTGATTAACAAAATCGTAAAAAAAATTATTATGACATTTGAAAAAAAATGCTAGCAATGCTTAATAATACCATTAATAATACTAAAAATATAATTTATTTATATATATATTTTTAATATTTTTAAAAATTAAATTTATTTACTTAACGTAATACTTCATATATTGGTACATGTACAATATATTGTAGTGATTCGGCCGAGCGCACACCCAACCAAATCACTCATAGCGCAGCGAACATACATAAGCGGGCCAGCCGCCCGAGCGGCAATGGCCGCCGGCCGCACAGGTCACACAAAACAACAAAAACTTACTTTTTCAAAGTGTTATTTATTTTATTTAAAACCAAAAACAGTTACAAATCAAAACTAAAAGTAACTTTAACGAGAGCCTAAGCTCTCGTTAAATAAAGTATTATTGCCGACTAAACGTTTATTCCAATTTTTAATCTAAATTTACATTAGATTATACTTAATTTTTATTCAATATTGCAATTAAGCAATTTTGAATAGTTTTGTTTTGAAGGTCAATATAAGCCTAAATTCTACATTACCCCCCACTGGAATTTTGACGTCCACGGCAATAGACAAAACAAAAATAGCAAGACAATGACAATAAAAATTAGTAATAATAATGAATCCATATAGTAAAATCTCTAAATAAACATGCAAATAAAAATAATAATAAGAATAATAACCCCAAATAATAATAAAAATTATATAATATAAAAGATTAAAAATTGAAAATCAAATAATCAAATAATTGCATGCATTCAATTATAAATTATGTTATTAATCTTCATTTCTTTAGTCTTTAATTACTTCCTCAATATCCAAAGTAGTCCATCTCTTTAGACGTTGCACGTGCGCTATTTTATTCTTTTTCCTAGGAGACTCCACATCTTGGAGTTCGTAGGTGACCGGTGTAACTTCTCTGACAACACGGTAGGGCCCCTTATATTGTGAAAGTAGCTTTTCGGACTTCCCAACAATTCTTTGGGGAGTATAAAGCCCGACTAAATCCATTACATGAAATCTTATATCGCGATGTCTTGAGTCATAATAAGCTTTCTGAATATCTTGTTCGTCCTGGACTCGGATTCGAATCAATTCCTGACATTCTTTAAACGCGTTTTTATATCGCTCTCTAAATCTAAACCGATTTGGGACATTGAATTCAATATCGATTGGCAAGATCACTTCTCGTCCAAAGAGCATCTTATACGGAGACTCTCCTGTCGTCCGTTGTTGTGCACTATTGTATGCAAATACCAACTTGGGCAAATACTCATCCCAATTGGTATGGTTTTCGTTAATATAGTGAATCATCATTCCTCTCAGCGTCCTTATCACTCTCTCGGTCATACCGTTCGTCTCGGGATGATAGGCTGAAGTCTTGAAATGTTTGGACCCTGTTAGCTGAAAGACTGATTCCATAAATCCAGAACAAAAACTTCGGCCCTGGTCAGTGAGCACATTTTCTATAGCTCCGTGTCGTAAAATAAATTTATCGACAAATATTTTTGCAATAGTATCTGAACGCATATTTTTAATGGGTTCGGCCTCAAGGTATTTAGAATAGGCGTCAATAAATACTATTATGTATTTATTTTTTCTGGAAGTTAGAATAAGAGAATCAACTAAATCCATTCCGACCAACTGAAACGGGTACTTAGGATAGATAATCGGGTGTAGACTTCCCTTTTGAGGTCCTTTGTCGGCTTTCGTCTCTTGACATGATTTGCATTGAAGCACGTATTTTCTGACCGCCTTTTCTATTCGTCTCCAATAAAATCTTTGTCGTATTCTAAAGTAAGTTTTCATATAGCCTAGATGTCCTGAAGTCTCATTATCGTGCATCTGCTCTAGAATGCGTTTTCTTAGATTTTTTGGAACGCAGATTAACAGGAGCTCTTGTCCGAAACTATCGTGAGAGACACGATAAATTATATTGTTTTCAATTCGAAATAGTTTTTGAGTTTTCAAATTTTTTCCTTCCATTAGTTTAGCAGTTAATTCTTTGCACCATTCATCATTGCTTTGTTCAAACGAAATATCGATAGAGTCATCAATTAGCAATGGAAACTCGTCTATGTCTGGTTCTGTTGGATATACTGGGTTACGGGATAGTGCGTCTGCGTTTGTATGAAGCTTACCACTTCGATGGATTACAGTAAACTGGAATTCTTGCAGCAGCAAACTCCACCTACACAGACGTCCATTTGGATTTATTAAGGTCATGATAAAACAAAGAAAACAGTTATCAGTGCGTATTGTAAAGTGGGCCCCGTAGACATAATGACGTAGCTTCTGTACGGCCCAGACGATCGCTAAACATTCTTTTTCGGCAACAAAATAATTGATTTGTCGTAAATCAAGACTTTTACTGTTATATGAAATAACAACTTCTTTTCCATCTTGTTCTTGAGAAAGAATGGCTCAGATTGCGTAGTGAAACGCGTCAGTGTAAAGAATTATCGGTAATCCTGGTTGAAAGTGACGTAATATAGGTGATTGTATTAGTTTATCTTTTAGATCTTGGAATGCTTTTTGAAAATTCTCATTCCAATCAAACTTTTGTTCTTTTTTCAATAACTGTGTTATAAGTTTTGCTATTTTGGCATAATCTTTAATGAACTTTCTATAGTAGTTCGATAAACCTAAAAAGGCTCGAATATCTCTGAGTTTTTGAGGAACATGAAAATATTTAACTGCTCTGATTTTATCTGGATCCGGTTGAACTCCATTTGGAGTAATCACATGTCCCAAGTATGTTATCTCGGTTGTAAGAAATTCACATTTTTCGGGATTTAGTCTAAGATTGTTTCTGTCAATTCGTTCGAACACTTGTCTCAAATGATCAATGTGTTCATCAATGGTTTCGCTAAACACAATGATGTCATCAATATATACAAGGCAATTTTTCCAGAGCATATCCGATAGCACGTTTTGTAAATATCTCTGAAAGCTGCTCGGCGCTGTACACAGGCCAAAAGGTAGCACAAGAAATTGGTACAATCCCATGAAAATAACGAAGGCGCTTTTTTCTTTACTGTTTTCACTAAGGCTGATTGACCAGTATCCTGTTTTAAGATTAAGTTTACTATAGATTTTACTTGTATTAAGTGCATCTAAGGTGTCTGCAATCAATGGTAATGGTCCGGCGTCTGTTTTAGTCACCGCATTTAATTTGCAATAATCTACACAAAATCTTGTGTTTCCATCCTTCTTTGGTACTAAAACTACTGGAAATGCCCAACTCGATTTTGATT
>JAQFXP010001804.1:0-17562 GCA_034693685.1 Belba bartosi
CACATAGCTATCAAACGCGGAATTGTGTCAACAATTCTGTTGTTATTGTCTTTTGCCTTAATTTTTGGTGATTTTATGATAACGTGAACATTAGATCCGCCGAAACCAAAGTTATTTAGTCCAACAAAGTTACCAAAAAATGGTGTGTTTTCATTGATAGGCTTTAGAATTCCATTCATAATGCCTTCAATTATAGGATTCGGATTCTTTAAGTGTATGTTCGCGGGAATGCATTCATTCTCTAACGAAATGATTACTTTACTGATAGCGCAAAGTCCTGAAGAGGCCTCTGTATGGCCTATGTTTGACTTATGTGCGCCGATAAGCAGTGAATGCTTTCGGTTATCTATTTTGAATATTAAAAAATATTTTCTTAATTTTAAACTTAATTCAAGATTTAATTATTATTTAGATTACATACTCGAACACATAGACTCGCAAATAGCTCTCATCTCTTCCGGGTCTCCGGCCTGAGTGCCGGTGCAATGCGCTTCAACGTAGTGCACGTCATGTGGATCGACACCGGCCTCATCATAGGTAGCTATCATAATGTCTCTCTGTGTTTGCCACGAGGGAAAAGTAATACCCATTTCCTCATATCCGTCGTTATTGGTCTTCGAGTGAATTATTTCTGCATAAATACGTTTAGCGAAACGTTTTCTCTGCAATAATATTGCAACACATGCTTCCCCTTTCGCATAACCATTGGCCGACTCGTCCAGACATTTGCACTTCCCGTCGGGTGATAACATATTGAGTTTATAAAATTGCAACTGGACCATTGGACTCAAACCCAGATTAATACCGGCCACAATTGCCGAGTCGCAGCGGTCATTGCGTAGGGATATAATTGCTTCGTTAAGCGCATTAAAACTTGAGGCACAGGCCGTGTCCACTGCTATTGCCGGTCCATTGAAGTTGTATTTATGTGAAATCATTTGCGCGATATATTGGATATAATTAGGCATTTCTCCAATACTCGAGTAAGCGTTCAAATACTCGTTGAAACAGTTGCCGATAAATACTCCGGTTCTCGAACCCGACAACGTGTTCGGATCAGTGCCTAAAATTGTATTTTTGATTTTAATTAATTTCTCCATGCACATATTGGCTAACTTTTTAAAAAATAATTTTTGGTATTATACAACTATTTGTTTTACAATAAGATTGTTTTATAAAAATTTATTTAATTATTAAGTAAAAATATTAAAATTGTTTAAATTCAATACAGTTTGAACTCAAGTAGTGATAATTTATTACATTTAAAGTCATTTTAATGTCTTATATACTGTAATTACAATTTTTAACTGTTTTATCATTACTTAAGTTCAAACTATATTAAATATATACATTTTAATGTTTATTGTTTAATAAATAAATTTCAATAAAACAAATGCAAACCTGAGTCCCAAATGGCTTCATAGGTAATCTCCAATAATATCCTGATCTGTGCGTCCATAGAGTTGGCTTCCTTTTCCTCCACATTGAAGAACTTTGGATCAAACTTTTCCAGCTCTACCAGTTTGCCGATACCTATCGGTGCTCCAAAAAATTCTATAAACAAACAAGTATTTAAATTAAATAATATTTATTTAAATTGATAGTTAAGTTATTGTCAACCTTTAGGCCAACGTCTGTCATCATCGGTAACCATATCTCTGTGATTATACAGATTTCTGGCGAACTCTTCAATATTATTCGATTCTATTGATTAAAAACAAAGTAATGATAATAATTATTAATAAAATAATATAATTATTAATAAAATAATATAATTATTAATAAAATAATATAATTATTAATAAAATAATATAATACCTGGATATTTTCCAGAAATGCCTGAGATAACTATCTCTTCTTTCATAGACCAGTTACCAAACTTTGCATTATTTCTTCCGTTTCTTTGATTACCACAAAATTGTTTTTTATTTTTCAAATCCATAACTTTCTTATTGATTGTAATTTTAAAGTAATTAAAATACAATTAATAGTTAAAAGATTAGAATTTATTAATAATAATTTTTTTAGATTATGTTTTATAACAATTTTGTGAAATAACTTTAGGAATTGAATATTGGGCTAACTTTTATAGACCTGTTAACTGAACTGATGTGACAGTTGAAGAGTGGATTTTTGTTATTTTTTATATTACTGTATCTTTAGATCAGAATTAGTTTTACATCAAAATTGCCAAATCTTTCCAATTACAAAATATTATCTAAATATTGAAATTTTTAAGTTATTTTTAATTATATTTCCTTTTAAATACAAAAGGTAAAAATAAAACAAATAATAATCTAAAATTTATATTTTAACTACATTAGTTTGAAAGATTTTCTAATATATTTTGCTATTAAGCTAGTTTAGATTAAATTTGTTTTGAGATAAATAGGTTTTAAAAAATTTACTCAATGCTATTTTCAATTAATAATTATGATTATTGTTAATGAACAGTTCATTTAATTAAAGTCTTACTCAATAAAAATTAAAATTTTAAGGAAAGTGTAAGTAGCAGGCAGGATTTATGTATAAATTGAACAAATTAATCAATCAGTTTTGTGACAATTTTGAAAACAGGTAGAAAATAAGGCAAAACCACAAATAAATAATTAATTTTATAATTTTTAATTTTGCAGCAAGAAATTATTCATAAAAGTACCGTGTTATTTCTCAAGATGTAACTCAAACGTGCAAGATAGATTTAATCAAAAGTTAGAAAAACAAATTAACTTGTTTTTTGTAAAACAATAAGAGGAAAATTAAATCATATTTATTGCTACTTAACTGTAATATTAAATATAGTAATTGTTTAATAAAACTTTCCTCTAATGTAAATCAATGTCTAGATCTGAGTTATTTATTTAATTAAGACAAATAAGACAAACAAGTTACTTTTCTAAGTTTTGCATTTAATTAAAATATTTTATTTTTTTAATGTTTAGCAAAAGATTGAAAAATAGCAAATATTTTCATTAAACAATTCGAATATAAATGTCCAAGATAATCTTATTCTTAAATTGAACATACTTTTAAATTAATAATTTTTGTTTAAAAATTAAAATCTAAGCAAACTAAAAATGAAAGTGATAGTTATTTTTATACTATGCGTAAATATATTTTTAATAAAAATCATTTGTGCGGACATTGAAAGTGAATTAAAGTTTTCTAATTTTTCCGAAATTTATGATTTGAACGCAACTAAACATGTATTGGAAGAATCAGTTGAAAGCATTAAAAAATTTGATTTAAATTCTTTGACTGCATTTGCGACACCGAATGACGATATGTCTGATCAGAATTCTGGCGTATGTCCGGTCACTGAACTAATCGACAAATTTGTTAAACTAATAGTGCCGGAAGACTATGACGAAGGAACTAGACTAGACATGTATGCCCGGGTCGAGCACTTTAACCAAACTATTGATAAACTCAATAGACTTAATGCAATGGCGACAAACATAAGGGAAAAAGTTGGGCCAACTTTTAAGCGATTAAAACAAAGAATTGGTGAAAACATATTGGTTTTGGATTTGCCAGAAGTCTGTTTGGCTTCGTTAGCCAGAATTGGTTCTGGATTTTACAATTTGCAAACCTGGGCTCTACTATGTGAGTTCAATTAATTATTTTTGTTTTAAAACTTATCAAGTAAAATTTAATGCAGAGATTTAGATGGGGGGGGGGGGCAGAGAATGGATTTCTAAAAATAATTTTATTATCATTTTATTAAAATTATTTAATAGTGTAATAATTAGATAATTAATTAACTATTAATAAAAAAATTATAATAAAAACTTTAAATTATTTTAAGTATATTATGGATTTACTTATATTTCTTCTGATACCCTCATTGAGCAGTTGTGGACGCCTTTCCCTTCTCGAGCGGCGGTATTGTAGAATTTAGTGGATTCCCGAGCGGTGGTTATGACGAGTGTCTAATGATTGAGAGTCCAGAAAGTGATGACAATCTTCCGGTAATTAGAGGTCAATACTGTCCACTTGGTTTACCACAAATACTACCGACAAGTAATGAATATGAAAGAGGAGAACATAAACTGAATGAGACATCACTTCGTTCTTTGAATCAATTTATTGCTGATATGAAAGCGAAACATAGCTCACAAAACGATCAGAATATGCCTCAAAGAATCAAAAACTTTTATTTTACCACTACTTTAATTACCGATGTTTTCTCGACTAGCGATTGGACAAAAACAATTGACACTAAACTGCCGGTCGGTATATGTCTTCCGAGCACTTGTAGAGCACAAGATGTCGAATATGCACTAAATAAAGGTTTAATATTTGCAAATCTAATACTCTATTTGTATCGGATTTAAATATTATTTTAATTTTGTAGTAATGTATCCAATAATACAGTTTCCAATTGTTATAAATTCTGACTGCGATTATGTCGGCAAACCATTAGTTATCAACAATTATCAATGGACTACAATGTAAGACAATTAGTTATTTAATTTAATTTAATCAGGCTTAAAAATTGATTACACTTTAATTTTGTAATCTATTTGTAGATCAATATTTTGTTCTTTAATAATATTGGTTATAATGTCAACATTATATGAATTATATAAAACTAAATATCCGAACAAATCAGATGAGACTATATTATCACAAATTAGTCAATCATTTTCGGGAATCTCAAACTTTAAGAGCATATTCTGGTCGATCAGACCTAACAGTAGGTTTGGTCTATTGGATGGCATACGGACTATACTATCATTTTGGGTAATTCTTGGGCACGAACATATTCTCGGATTTTTGCCCTTTAACTCAAAACGAGTGGAGGCGTCCACCTCCTGGGGCTTTATTATGAGCAATAAATATACTCTAATAAAAAACATTAATATAATCGACACTTTTTTCTTTATTGGAGGTAATATAACAGTAAATTTAATTTAATTAATAATATTGTCAATTGCTTTCAATTGAATTTTTTAAAACCTAAGGAATGATGACTTGTTATGTAATGCTAGCGAAGTTAGAGAAATCTAAAGGAAAATTCAATTATTATCAATATGTGTTATATAGGTTTGAAACTTTGTTTTTAATTTTTACTTTTTATTTTAATTTTATCTCGCAATTGTTAGATATTTACGAATTTTGCCAGCAACTTTTGGCGCTATATTATTGATATTCATATACCCGCTATTTGGAAGTGGTATAAAATTAATTTTTTTCAAACAATTAATAAAGAAAGTTTTATTAGGAATAAATTATTACATTTTAGGCCCGTTTTGGACGCAAATAACAAATATTCTTTATATTCCCTGTCGTGACAATTGGATGTCCAGTGTTCTGATGACCAGTAATATTGACATTTCGTTTCCGGAAAAATATATTGTTAGTTAGAATTAAACTAAACCTTAAAATTAAAATAAGTTTGCTTAATTACATTAAAAATTTATTCTTATGACTATTTAGTGCAATACAGGCAACTGGTCAGTAAAAATAGACTTATAAATTTATAATTATAATTAATAATAAATATATTTATAAATAATCTTAGGTATATATCGTCGGATTTTCAATTACATTTGCTTGCACCAATTGTTTTCTTAGTTTTATACCACTATCCAAAGTCTGGAGTAATTTGGAATTTATTTTTGATAATAGTTGGAATGTTTATATGTATAGCACCCAGGTTAATTTGGAAAATTCCACATTTCTTTGAATATCCGAGAGTAGACTCGATTTGGACGGTCGGTAATCTGTTCATAACGTACTACTGGAGGCCGGACCCACATATTGTCAGTTATGTGTTCGGAATATTGTGCGGATATTTGATTCGACAAAAACCTGACCTATATCTCGGTGGACGTATCGGCGAATTATTCTTATGGATAATTTGCTCAACTTTGACCTTTGCCACTTTGTATTGGACAAACAATTTCTACGATCCCTATTATCCGTTGTCAACACAGGAAATGCTACTCTTTCTCGCAATTTCAAAGTTGACATACCTGTGCGGTTGGTTTTGGCTGTTTTATGCCTGTGTCACAGGAAGAGGAGGTACAGTATGTCTGAAAGTTTCAGATTTGCTGGATTAATTTAATACCAAATTTTTAAACAGGTTTTGTCAATAGTTTTTTCAGTTGGAATGGATTTAAATCAACTAGCAATTTGTCGTTTGAAGTCTGTATTGTAAGTCTTTGATTTACTAAAAAATCTATTTAATTAAATATTATTTAATATTATTATTAAACCTAAATTGCAATTATTATGATTTAATTTGTAATTAATCACTCAATTAGTTGCATACAATGATAATTCTGTATCGCGTCGGTACGGCTCGGGATTCTGTCGTTTATTCCGCCTATTTTGTGGTAATTATAATAATTTTGATAAGTTTTAAATATCTATAGTTAGTTATGTTATATTTATTTATGTCTATGCAGTGGACAGTTGTATTTTTTGATTATGTGGCCACATACTTATTATCAATAGCATTCTATCTGCTAGTGTCGGCTCCATTCGCTAATTTAGTCAATATTTTGGTCACATCTCAACAAAATAGCGGAAATAAAGTGATTGCCAAAGATGTCGAGCAAACATTGAAGTGAACAAAAAATTATTATCAAATTTAATTAAATTTGATTTTGTAATAATTGAGAAAAACTACTGAATTTTTATTTATTTTGATGTTTTTCATTAAATCAAAAATTATTTACAGAACAAAAATTTTATTTTAAATGCAATAAAAAATGTAACAAAATTTAGTTAAAGCATAAAAATAGTCAAAAATGAATAGTAAAATCGATAATTGAATTGAATTGTAAGTCTATTTCCTATCTTTACTGATAGAAACAAAGATACAATAAGCGGTGCAGATGAGGGCCATATTGAGTATAAGGGCGATGAGAGTCCAGACATACCAGGGCCATGGACAGAACCAGCCGACTGTCCATGACTTCTTGCCATAGCCCGGGCACTTGGTGTCGAAGTTGTAGAAGTGGTCGTAAACGGGTGCCTTGAGCTCAGAGAACACTTCTTTCTTACAGCCGGCGCTGTAGAGCGCGTCATCGAAACAGTCGAGATATGTGCGGTATAGACAGCACTCGGCGTTTATGATGTCCGATGTCTTTGTCCGGATTTTGACCGATAGATACAACTCATGTTTGCTTTGAGTACAAGCCGTGAAATTCACATCAGATATACATCTGTTGTTAACCACTTGTTCGTACTTTTCAATCGGGATATCCATAATCCGTTCCTCACTGTAGGCGCTGGTAATCACCGCTAAAGTAATGACTGAACTGATTAACAAATACATTGTATCTTAGATTTTGTATTTGATTTGATTTTTATCGAATATAAGTAACAAACGAATAAAATGCAAATAAATTTAAATTATATATCGCGTGAATTAGTCTAAAAATAAATTATTGTAAGTTTTAGAACACTATAATATAAACCTTAATAAGCATATAAACTTAATTATGATGCAATTTAACCTTGAGTTAAACCAAAATTAAACTAAATTTTGTTAATCTAACTGAATTTAAACGAGATTTAGTACAAATTTAAGAAAATTTTGGCAAAACTGGTAGCTTTAGCGACCGGAAAATCATAGAGCGGGAGGGGTGGGTAGGGTACTTTTTTAGACTAAATGCAAGGGGAATAGATGCAAATTTGTATAAACAGGAAGATTTTTAAAATAATAAAAACAAATTATAGTTAAATTATAAATTATCATGCGATTTTAAATAATATCTACTTAAAGTAAAAAACTTTTTAAAACAAATTATTTAGACGTTTGTTATTAACAAACCATTGAATGGAAGAACGGCTTATAAAGCAATTTAGAGTAGACTATATATAAGCCGTTCTTACACTTAAAGTTTGAAAAGTTTAAAAACTGATGAAACGGTTTGTTATTGTTTGCGAACGAAAATATGATTCAATGTTTTGAAATGTTTGTTAATTTTGAACTCAATTATTGTTTTAATCGAAATGATGGCTAAATCGAAGAAGAAGTCGAAGAAAGCGAAACGTTTCAAATGTTTCGTTGAGTTTAATGGCGAGAGATATAGCATTAATACGAATAAGTGTTCAGTCGATTGGATTGAATTCAATCGAGTGATCGAAAGCATATCACAAACTGTTGGATCGGATGTCAGTTTCGAAACGCATTCGTTTGAAGTAATTATTGATTTTTATTTTATTTCATTAAAACATTTATTTAGAAATCAATTCATTTATTTAATTACGTTTTCGCCGAAATTGATCTCTTATTCAGGTTTTTGACGACATATTCAAAGTGTATATAAAACTCCGATTCAGTGACTCATTGATCAAAAACCAGTCACTTATTCGGGTTTTAAGTAATAATACCAATAATATTGATATCAATAGAAATCTAATCCAAACTAACAGTCAATTGAAAGCCAATGATAGCTCAAAAGAATTTGAGTCAAACGGAACTGAAGTCGAGTTGTCATCTGAAACGCGTTCACAGAAGTCAACACTAACTGTGTCTTCAGTTGAGTCTAAGACTCGATTAGAATTGTATCGAAACATGTCTACAGACGGAGACCTAATTGACTTATCTCTGACCCAAACCGTTTGCCAATGTTTGGATCAATTGAGTCATCTATTAGTCACTGATTCGATACTTTTCTGGCAAAAGGTTTCGCTTAGAATGAAGACTGAGTTCCATATGAAAGGAATGGATGAATTCGAGAGTCAGATCCGATTCGAGGAACTGCTCTATAAATACATAAATCTTATGAAAAGTATCGATAGTTTGGATGAGAGTAGTATTGATTGGATTTGTTATGACTGCATAAAAACAGTTGATTTGAGTCTGTTTTTGGATCCAAACGTTTACAAAACAATTATCGCAAACTTGAAGCCAATTGGCTATAAAATGGCTGAAAATTTATTTAAAGACACAAATAATGAACAAATAGTCAAATTAAATGCAAAGCAATTGCTTGATTCGGAAGTAGTTTCGGACTCAACTGAAGGCGACACTCGTCTTATGAGCGAAACTGACGGACAGGACCTGAATGGAGAAACAGTCAAACAAGACATCGATTCAACCGATAATTTAATGCAAGATTTGATTGACTTTGAATCGAAACCGTCAGTCGAAGTGAACCGAAAGCAAAGCCGAGAAAAACAATTGAAATCTAAACTAAGTCCAACCGAAAAGGACAGATTCAATTCGATATTAGCCAAAACCATATATGATCTCGAAATGGTGTCGAAGTTTAACTGGACTTTAGTCGCGCAAACAATGCAATGCTTTGGCTACAAAGGCTTTGACGAAAAGATGTGCAAAAATCGTTTCGGAGCCGTCATATCGAAGTATATAAACGTTATGAAAGAGTCTGAGTCCGAGTCGAAGGCCGTTAGTGATTGGCCGGCGTTTAGGTTTATGAATGCGATCGATATGAAGACATTTGTCAATGAGAACACATACGACCGAATCGAATGGTTGAAACAGAAGTTTGAATCGAATCCAATTCGTAGTAATTCAGTGGCAGAGACTGAGCCGAAAGCAAACGAACAAAACTGGAAATACGACGACATTCGCGACTACTTTTTGGCCAAATTGGTTGCGGACTCGCAGTCGAACTCTGAGGAGAAAACTTCGATTCCTTTCTGGCATTCGATTACTTATAAAATGATTTTTGTTTGTAATTTCAAAAATCAAGGTTTGGTTCCTTTCGAATGTAAGACTCGATTCGAGCGATTGATTTATAAATATATTGATGTCTTGCAAACGGCCCAAAGTCTGGAAGAGGCCAGAAATCAAATGATTAGTTTTGACTATTTAGACAAAATTGATTTGAAATTGTTTTTGGATTCAAATCTCTATCAAACAGTCTTGGGTTTGAAGACAAAACTCGCGCTTAGAGAGCATCAAATAAACTCTTCAGAAGCGGCACATCCGACCACATCCAGTGCCGAACATTTGACTAATGGCTCGACTGTTGATAATATCCGAACTAATGGCCAAAACTCAAACTTCAGTGAAATTGCAATTAATTACGAACTGATGCCTCCAAACAGGAAAAAGGATTTTCAAAACTTATGTTTTGATCAAATGTTTCAAAAATTGTTGGAAATCCAAGTTATGGACGGAAAGTAAGAAATTTGAACTTTTTATTCGAAATATTGATTTAAGTTTTAAAATATTAAAAATTTTTTAATGTTTAGTACTTTTCAAAGAAAACTCGTAAACAGCGATACAGAGAAGAGTCAAATACATGTGTTTCGGAAAAATAATTTGTTGTATCGAAACCACATTAGAAATCGGAATCAACTCAAGAATATATTGGAGAGAATTTTGAAAGAGTCTGGCATTCAATGCGTTGTTCATATGTTCGGATCTACTGTTAATTCTATCGGTTTTCTCGACTCAGATCTCAATTTGTTTATCGAAATACAAGAATTGAATAATCTTTTGGTCAAAACCGACTTAAACCGAGCGATGGGTTATATAATTGGTTTGAAGACTCTTTTTGCCGATTGTTTGGATTTATATATTCCTAATCTTCCTGTGCCTATCATAAGCATCGACTTCAACAACATTCGCCAAAAGTTCATAAGTCAACAGAAGTCGTGGCAATCGTTGCAGACATTGAATAGCATTAAATGCAATATTACTGTAACTAATGGTTTGTATATTCGAAATACAAAACTTATTCAACTCTTCTGTGAATATGAAAAACGTTTTCGAGATTTAGCCGTAATTTTGAAATTTTGGGCAAAAACTAACGGATTTATTGGAAGCAATGCAATGACAAGCTATGCATTCACTCAATTGGTTGTATTCTTCTGCCAAACCCAAAGCCCAGCCCTATTGCCGACATTGGATCAGTTGAGGAATCTATCGAATGAGTCGCTAATAGTCGACGGATGGGAAAGCAGTTTCTGTGACGACAAGACTTTGATTCCAAACACAGGAAATACTGATTCAGTTCTCATATTATTGGCGAAATTCTTTAAATTTTACGCAAACTTTGATTTCACGACTCAAGTCATTCAACCAAAGACTGGATTAGCAATTCTGAAGACATCGAAAAATGGTTATAAAACGTTAGATGAGCTGCAGATGAAGACATCAGCCGTTTGTTATATTGAAGATCCGTTCAATTTAAGCGAGAATTTGACCGAAAACTTAAATCCAATTGTTTTCAACAAATTTATTCAATACATAACACACATAGCTATGAAGTCAGACCTGATTTTCAGTCCTATCCGATCGAAATGTTGGGGTATTATGAAGATAATCACTAAATTTGATCCAACGGACCCCTCTCTGTCACACGTTGGCCATAATCTCTATCTTCAGCCGAAATCTATTTGCGCGACAAATATCCCAATCAATGGCCGATCAGAATATGGACGTCTGGAACAGATAATGACTAATGAGTTCTGCGATACGACTCTTTGTCTTCTGGAAAATGTCTTCGAAATAAAGTCCCAATTGATGGCCAAATGTGAGGTCACTTTCAAAGAGTTCTCACTTTTTGGGGATTTTGCTATTGAGTTGAATGCAATTAATTTACAATTAATTGATTTAACTAATCGGGAGATAATTCGGGAACAATTCAAACCAATACTAATCGGGAAAACTGTGTTTAATAGAGAGAAAGCCATAAGCGATGAAATAATAGCTCGATTTAGAGGCCAAATATTGCCGAATATATCGATTAAATGTCGATTTTGTCTCTATTTTAACGACTATTGGTCGAACTCTATCATTGATTATAAGATCATTGATATTAATGCACACTTAGAGCTCGTAAACGCTTTTCTCAATACTATAGTTGAGTTGATTCCGCAAATAATTGATGAAAACTATACTAATTTGTAAACAGTTTTATATTTTGAATTACTATTACTAACTAAACAACAAATTCTAGTAATGATACCTAGTTTTGCCACTTATGTATCAATATATATATATTGATTTTAAACATTACTCTATTAATACAAATTATTTTTATTTGTTTACTATTTTATAAGACGAAAACTTTTTAAAAGACAAATTAAATTGAATTTTATGTTATTTTTACATTTAATCGATTTAAATGTTATGTATTCTTTTTAAGTTTTTATAATAAATATTCAAAAAAATATTTAAAAAAGTTTTTTTTTAATATTTTGGTTTGAATTAAGCGCTTAGTTTATTAGGAAATAATTCATAAATAACGCATTTTTTTTAATAAAAAATTATTTTAAAGTTTTGTTTATTAGTGCATAAATGGAGTAAAACATCGATTTGTAAAAACGTACTTATTTTGAATACCCTATTGCCAAATGTTTACGTTTTTATGTCAACAAAAATATGTTATTTAGACTTAAATTGATTTAAAGTTAATTATAAATTATAATTAAATTCAATCAAACAAATGAATAATTCAAACAAATCAAATCAACTGAAATGTTTCGTTGTATTCAATTACAGCGAATATACAGTGATTTTCGATAATTTCATTGAAGACGGAATCAAATTAAAGAAATTAATTACGAAATTATCGAAAACAATTGGATCGGAAATCAGTACTAAAACGCATTCATTTCAAGTGATAACCCATTTATTATTTTAAGCAAAAATCAATTTTTTAAATGTTTTTAATTATTAACACAATTTGCACTAAAAATACAGATTTTTAACCCAAAGTCAAACCGTTTGCAAAGCAAAAGAGTCTTAATCCGAGACTTAGCGCGCGTTTCGGTTTCGGTTAAACAAAATCAAAATAACAATAAAAGTAATAATAATCCGATTTTGAATCAATTGACTATTCGCTGGGATTTTGCAAACAAATCGAAAGCAATTCTTAAAAAATTAGATAAAATGAATAATCTATTCATACAAACCGTTCAGAAATCAGTGAAAGACTCGACAATTGATTGGAAATCAGTTTCGAATCAAATGAAGAAAATTTTTGGTTATAATCAGTTGAATGAAAATGAGTGCAAAAAACTGATGAATGAGTTGACAGAAAAGTTTGTCCAAACATTGGTTGACTCAAATAAGTCCGGACTCACAGCCATTAGTTGGGAATTGTTTTATGTGTTTCTTAATATAGATTTAAACGCATTTATTAAACCAGAAATGTTTGCAACTGTTAGTCAAATGAGAGATAAGTTTTTGTTTAATGTGAGACAACAGAACCGTTTGAATGCACCCGAAGTGCCAAAACCAGTACTTAATGACGATTCGGATTCAATCGATTCAATGGATTCTTATTTAGCGAATATTAAACCATATTATGGAATATCAGTCAAAAAAGAAATAGAATTTAAGACAAATGATGATAACCTCCAGAAACCAAGTGTTGGTCAAGAATTCAACGATTCTTTCCAATCAAATACTGATCGAAAGCCACAAAATATTAATGAAATTGCTTTTAATGACATTCCAAGTTATTCTGGGGTTAAAAAAGCTAAAGTCGAACCCAATTTGAGTAATAGCTCTGAACTTGAATTGACTTCAAATCTATACCAAAGCGACTCAAAGCCAGTCTTTAATAAGTCTTCAAATTTAGGTTCAATGGCTGGTTATTCAGGGAATATACGACCAGTTTATGAGACAACTGCTGAAAAGAAGCCAAAACTCGTCACAAATTACCCGAAAGACAATAAGAGAACCAAATATAAGAATCGAAGCAATAAATCAAATGTCAAATACAAATGCATTGTCGAAGTGTATGACTCCAAATATAACTTTGTTGGCCATAACTGTGGCTTTGGATACCAATTGAGACAAGTGCTCAAAAATCAATTACAACAGAAGACCGATTGGAACATCAGTTTTAATACACATTTGTTTGAAGTAATTCTATTTTGAGATGATTTGAATGAATTTCCGATTAAATCAATTATTTTTATTTATAGATTTATGACGAAAACACTGATTCCTATTTGGAATTAAACCATCAGAACCACAAAAATGATAGAGACGTCAGAGTTCGTGTTTCAGTTGATCCCAGTTTTGATAATTGCAATGAAGAGAACAAACGACTCATCGAATCAATCAGTCAAATGTCAAATGACTGGAATCCAGTCTCACATACAATGCAATCGTTTGGTTTCGATAACTTCAACGAAAGTTTGTGTAAAAGTCGATTCAATTCATTAATTCTTCAATATATGACTGTTTTGAAGACGTTTGACAACGAGTCAAATGCGAGTACTTTTTGGCCACTTTTTGATTCAATACATCGATTGGATTTGCATGAGTTGTGCGACAACAGTACGCATTCGAAAATTCAGGCCATAATTAGCGGCTCAGACACCGACCAACACATCAAACCATTGAGTTTCCATGAGTTGAAACCGAATAGAAGACAATATTTTATGAATTTGTGTTTCGATGAAAATTTTCGTCAATTAATCCAAACGACAATTATTAATAAGACGTAATTATAATTGTGTGTATATTGTTTTAAAATTGAATGTAATTATTATCTTTTTATTTAAGGCGTTTGAGAACTAATCTCTTAAACTGTTCGACAATTGAAGAACAAATACGTGTTTTTCGCGAAGAAGTTCTGTTGACTGCGAATGACATCAAGAATAGGACGGAATTGAAGAATATTTTGGAGACCCTATTGAAAGAGTCGGGAATTGATTGCGTTGTTCACACATTCGGCTCAACCGCTAATTGCGTCGGTTTTTGCAATTCAGACATCGATTTGTTTATTGAAATCAAAGAATTGAATAATTGTTTCGAAAGACTTAACTTTCAAACAGCGTTTCGTTGTTTGTATGACTTCACCACTATATTCAAGCGATGTTTGAATTTTCAAATTCCGAATCCGATCCGCAGTCGTCGCTGTCCTATAATTAAAGTTGACTTCAATAATATGATCGACAAAAAGGTTAATAATTCTAAAGTGCATCAATTGCCTGAAAAATCAGTGGTTAGTTGTGATATCAGTATATCGAGTGGTTTAGGAATACAAAACTCGAGACTAATTCAACTCTATTGTGAAGATGAGCCGCGATTTCAAGAGTTGGCAATAATTTTGCGCTTTTGGGCTAAAAGTAATGGCTTTATCGATGGAATGAATGCCTTTACGAGCTATGCATTCACACAATTAGTTATATATTTTTGCCAAAACCTAAGTCCACCCCTTCTGATGACTGTCAACCAATTGAGGCAATTGACGAATCAGTCACTAATAGTCGATGGATGGGAATGTGGTTTCTGTACCGATAAGAATCCGATCCGAAACGTGCGAAACAATGAGTCAGTGATTGAATTATTGCCGAAATTCTTCAAATTCTACTCAAACTTCGATTTTACGACACAAGTCATACAAACCCGAACTGGACTTTCGGTTCATAAAAGTCTATTCAAGAGTTCAATCCGAATTCAAACGAAGAAAAGGTCCGCAAATAATCTTCAATTCAAAATGACTGCCATTTGTTGTATTGAAGATCCGTTTGATTTGGAACACAATTTGACCACAAATTTAAGATTTGAAGTATTCGACCGATTCTTAGAGTTTATAAAACACATCGCTTTGAACGCGGATCTGATCTTCAGTTTGAATTTAGCCAACAATTCAACCACCGATTGGGGTATTACGAAAATTATCTCTAATTTCGATCCGACAAACAATTATAAGTCAACTTTGGGTCGAAATATATTTACTCCAAATGTCATTCAAGTGATCGAAAGTTCTGAAACATGTGCTCAACAATTGATCCAAACCATTGCCAATGATTTCTTTGATTTAACGTTTATGTTATTGAAAGACGTTTACAAAATTTGGCCAAAATTTACGCCAAAATCTGAGATAATATCCGGAGAAATGTCGACATTTTCGGAGTTTACTATTGATTTGAAAGGAATTGATTTACAAATAATTGATATAAATAATCGACAATTAGTTACGTCTGAATTGAAGTCAAAATTGCGTTCAAAAGACAGATTAACTAAAGAAAGGATAATAACTAATGAGATCGTCAATCGATATAAAGGCAAAGAAGAGCCGAAAACATCGATTAAGTGCCGATTCTCACTCATCTGTAACGCTCGTCCATCCGGTCCTTATATTGAGTACAAAATCAATGAATTGAGTCCTAACTCAACATATGTGAAGAGATTTTTCGCGACATTCGTTCACTCTTTGCCTCATTTCAAACAATCTTTGTAAAATTTAAAGTTTTTTTGTTTTGTTTTAATTATATTCTAAAAAATTGTTTAAAGAATTGCAACTAATTCTCATTCTATGAATTGAACTAATATTTTGTTTCTTTATTAAAAACATTTTATAAAAATTATTGAAAATTTTGAAAATTGTTTTGTTTTAATTTGAAACCTATAAAAATATATTTGAACTAGTTGTTTATATTTTAGAAAAGGCAACAGAAAGGTGAACTAGTTAAATTTTGAAACACAATTTGTTATGGTTAGATTTAGAACTAGACATTTACTTATTATAATCACGAGATTAATCACAAAAATCATATTTTAAATTAAAACATTTACTAATAAATACTAATTTATAAATTTAAATTGCAATTAACTTTTTAGCAAAAATATGAATTTTATGTCTAATGTTTTTGGAATTTTAATTATAGGTAATTCTAATTCATTTTATGAATAAATACAAATCTAATTAACAGTTTAATCTCAGAATCAATTCTTGAAATGACAGTTTCTGGCAGTTATTTATCGGCAAAAGATTGTGGTTTAAGTAATCTGAATAATAGTCTAAATGTGGATAACTTTGATATATTCGATGCCGAAGTGGGAGAGTTTCCATGGATGGTGTCGTTGCAATACAACGGAATCCACTTCTGTGGCGGTGCCATCATTACTGACCGATGGATACTGACTGCCGCTCATTGTGTTGATAATTATATGTTTGTTATTAACAAATTATTTGAAATTTTTTTCTTAAAAATATTCTATTTATACAAAAATCAATTTAAGATTCCGAAAAATATCAGAGATTAAGTTAGTGGTCGGAACTGTTAGCAGAAGTGATCGGAACTATAGTTATAGTATAGATAAAGTAATTATAAATAATTGTTATCACATTCACGGCATTGGCTTCGATGACATCGCTTTGATTAAAACCAACCAAACAATCAATTTCTTCAAAAGTAATAATTCGTTTGTTATAAACAGCGTTTGTTTGCCTCAACTCAATAGAGAACCGATAGATCGGAAAGTGTTTCTGTGCGGTTGGGGCCGGTATTCGGAAAATGATGAGCCACTCAAACCTATGCCTGATCATCTCAAGATGACAGTTATGCACTTGAGTTCACTCGATATTTGTCGAATGGATATATTGTTTCGAACAGTTGGACTCAATTTTGCATCGAATCGCAACTTATGTGTTAGTAATTCCGATTCTACCGCTTGTTCTGTATGTTTCTTATTGTTTGCAAATTGTTTTAAAACTAATATTAAATTTTTGATTCAAAGGGAGACTCAGGCGGACCACTGGTCCAAAAGATCAACAATCGATGGCATATATTAGGAATCGTGTCGTTTGGCCTAAACGGCTGCTCTCTTACAGATCCGGTTCTCTACACTAAAGTGAGTCAGTATATATCTTGGAT
>JAQFXP010001805.1:0-17556 GCA_034693685.1 Belba bartosi
ACCAATTTATAAAATAAAAATTTAAAAACAATTTGACTTTTGTTTTGTTTAGTAAACTTTTGGCGCAATTATATGTTCCGAATCAAAACTTTTGTCATTGTGTAAACAGTGGATTAAAAGTTTTAATCTATTTGCTTGAGAAGGAATGAATTTATTCTCAAGAATTTCTGTTGAATTATTAGTATAGGTCAATAGCATCTAAAACATTTAAGTTAATTGAATTTTATATGCTAGTTAAAAAATATCGGCAAATTAAGCGTAAATCAAAACTATTGTCGTTTACTGTATTATATTACACAAAATTTAAATTACTGTCATAATAAAATACACAAAAATTATTTTTTTAACTTTATTATTTTAGGAGTTATGCATGCTTAAAAATACAATAATTTCTTACAGTTTATAAAATTTAAAATTTACAATCTAAAATATTTAATTTATGTTTTTACTATCACTTACATATATCAAAGCAATTAATTTTATCATATAATAAAATTAATAATTAAATTAAATTTTTATAAAAACAATTTTCTTTTGATAGAAAATGATATTTATTAAAAAAAAATTTAATTTTATAAAATAAAACTTGCTTCATAGATAAATGTAAAAATTATTTAATTTTTACAAAAATCCATTTAAACAATACTTAAAAAATTTTTATAAAATAAAATATATTATTAAAAAATATATTTTTAAGTTTATTCAAAGCCAATAAGCATCATATTTTTATTTGAATTTTTATCCGACATTATCGCAAATTTGACTTTAATTGATAAAATTGTAACAATTATTTTTTTTTAATTTCCTTAATGTGTTTAAGTGTTAAGATTTTATTAAAAGTTTAGTGTTTTAAATTTTTGCACTAGTAATATTTTTGCTTATGCGCAAAAATTATTTATTTATTTATTAATATATTATCTAGCTGAGAGTCCAATGTTGAGTTACTTAATTTGTATGGATTTAAAAATTTACATTCTATTATTGACAGCATTATTAATAATAGCGATGTTTTTTGGGCTCAAATATCGATCAATTTTAGTATTTCTCAGAAAAATTTGGGATTTTATGGCTATTTTTCTTTCCGATTATATTTCGGTATCAATTACAGAAACGTCAGAAAGATTTATTGGATCTAGCTGGTTTATTACCTGTGTTATAATATTATCGTTTATTTCTGGCGAAATATATGAAAAAATGACTCATGGTGTAAATATGAATATAGCTGAAACACTTAATGATTTAATTTATAAACCTCATTGGAAAAATATGACAATAAATATATATTTGCTTGATAGCATGAATCAATATATTTTTAAGATGTTTTTTAAAAAAGATTTAAGATTGCCATTAATAATAAATCGCCTATATGAAATTGATCCATTTTTATTTCTAAATAGTTTAAATTCAATAATAAAATTATTTAATACCATTTTCAAACATAATTGTATTATTATTATGAGCTCGGTTATATTTAGACATTATATGCATCAAATTCAACATGATAGAAATTTTTTCTTGATTTACACAAAAATATTAACTATTTTATTTCAGAAACTGATGAAGCTGATTATTATTATATCAATGTATTTAAAAACTTTGAAAATGGCATTTATTTAAATAACAAAACAAACTTGCAAAATTTTAATTTAATGTTAGTTTTGTTAATAATATTTTATTTTTCAACTTATTATTATATAAAAATATTATTTTTTTAAAATTTAGCATTGGAAAATTTTAAACAAGTGGTATTTATAATTTTTTAATTAATAAAAAAAGAATTAAATATAAACCAATTATTGAAACAAATTTAGCTACACTTGAAAACAGTATTGGAGTTTTGTATTTATTAATAATTGGCTTTGCAATTTTTATTGTTTCATTATTTGCTGAAATTTTACTGGATTATTTTAAAATAATATTTGGTCTTTTTTATTTTTGTATTTTGAAAATATTTAAATATTTAGTTGGAATTATTAGAATTACTATTTGTTTAATTATTCGAATAATAAATTGGATTTTGCAATCAAATAATTAATTTTTTAAAATATTATATTTAATTATTAATTTTGCATTAATGTATGTAGAATTTAGTAAAAACAACATTAAAATATCTCATTTAGTTTGTTTGTAAATTAAGTTTGAAAGGATTTATCGGAAGATTGATAAAGTTGCTTATTTTTTAAAATCATTTAAATCATGATAAAAGCATATGATATTAAAGAAAAATATGTAAAAATTATTTATCTAACTTAAATATTTAAAAAGTTATACGCATTCAAAAATAAAATATCTTCTTACAGTTTATGAAATTCAAACTCAAATTACAGACAAATTAAATGAGATATTTTAATTATCTTTTCACTATCGCATACATATATTAAAGCAAAATTGATAATTAGATAAAATATTTATATAAACAATTTTCTTGTGACGGAAAATGCTGTTTAAATTATATAAACATATTTCATTATTAAAATTTAATGTATTGCCAGACGAGTACCAAACATTTTATTTATCTAATTAAAATGATAAATAACTGTAAATGTTTAGAATATAATTATTAGATATATATTAATATATGTTTTTCATATACTGTAACTTTAATATAAATAAAAATTGTGTGTAGACTACAATTTGTTGTTAAACTTACAAACTGATACAGTACCATCTATTTAAGAGCAATTTAATTTTTAAATTATATCTCCGTAATTAATGGCCATTAGGAAATAATTTTTTCAAAAAATTAAAAGTTAGATTTTTGTTTTATTTTTCAATATTTATTTTTCCAGAACCGTCACCACACTTAGGTCCGAATCGGAGTAACACCCTTTCCTCCAATAAAATCCTACAGCTCACGAAATTCATACTGTTCTAATGAAGTGAATGTGTTATAAATCAAAACGCCAATAAATAACATAATTTTATAAACCATAAAGTTTTGTTCAAAATGAAAAAATTACAGTTTTTATATTTATTATCTTCTAGCACAAATAATTAAATGTGTTAAAATTGCCAATCAATTATCTGTATTATTTGCATATCAATATTTTTTTTACTACTTAAACAGAATTCCATTTACAAATAGAGCAATTTAGATATTTAAAATATTGTTGTTCTTAACAAGTAAAATTATTTATACTAAATATATTTATTATAATTTTGAAAACAAATTTTGCATTATTTTTAAAAAATTAATTAAGATTTTATAAAAATTAATATAACTGTATTAATTTGATTTAAAAATTTTTTGTATTAAATATAATTTTATTTTATAAAACCAAATTATTCAAATATAAATTGAACAAATTGTATGAAACTGCAATTTACAACAAATTTATGCTACATTTTAGAGCTTAAAATTAAATTTAACAAATTAATTTTATGATAAAATTTTAAATAATATAAAATCAAGATTAATTAAAAACCTAATTTTACAAGATAATTTATATTTATGTGCATTTGTATCAAATTTCATCTAGTTTAAGTTTTGCAATAATTTCTTTTTATTAATGTTATAAATAATAATATTTCCTTAATTAGAACAGTTTAATAAAAAAGTGTAAAGCAAAAATATATTAAAAACTAAAATATTTAAACACTAAATTACGATTAAACTAAAATAAAGTAACTGCAATTTTTTACTAATGTTAAATTCAGTTTAAATGTAATTATAATCTTAATTAAATCCAAAGCAAGATAAGTACAATAAAATAACAGTTGTTTTTCTCTCACTTATATTTTTATCTAAGATTAAAATTTTTATTTATGTTTTGTTATATTAATCAATTAATTAAAAATATATCTAGAAAATAATAATTTTATATAAAAAATAATTAAATGACACCTGTCTTTTTTATCTTTTAAACCATCTTATAACCATGAATCCATTTTATTGCTTAACAAATTTGAAATAATAAAAACTATTTATATTAGTTTGAGCCGCAAATATGAATGTATGGGTAATTTTTACTTTAATATATTTATTAATATATATTTCTAAAGTATAATATTTCATAACAAATAAAAGGCAAAATTTTTATCCATTATTTAATTAATTTTTAAATAATTTATTTTTTAAAATTTAAATTTAAGAAAAAGCAAAGTGTTTGTCATTTGGTTCAATTATTACTATTTTATTTCTAATAATTTTTACCATGTCAATTAAATATAAAATTTAAAATATAATATTTCTAAATTTTAATTTCACTACCAGAATGCACTCAAACAGTTTTGGCTAAAACCAACATAGTAATTCATTTTACTCTGCCAATGTTTTAAAAACAGTTAATAAGTTTATAAAAAATCCAACATATAAAGTCGGTTTCATTGTAACTTTTATTATATTATTTTTAATATACACTTAACTTTATCTGACACAGAAAGCTAAGCATGCATGTTTCAACAATACTAAAGTTAAGATTATATTTTACAATTTAAATAAATTTTTTGTTTTATTAACAATAAAATATCGATATTCTTTATTTAGAAATAAAAAATAAATACTAATTGCAAAATGAGTACTAATATTGCCATTAATATTTTCAGCATAATAATGCTTGGTAAAAATTTTTATTTTAATAGTATAATAATTTTTATAAATTTTTTTTTATTAATCTAGCACAATTAAGTTTTGTGTTTAATCTAAATACATGCGATGACTGGACACCATATTTAGATAAGAAATGTTTCAAAATTATTGAAAAACTAGAGACCGAAGAGGAGGCTAAAAAAAGTTGCACTGATTTGGATATCAGTTCAACACTTTTAACAATACATTCACCAGAAGAGCAACAATTTCTATCAAACCTATTGTCAATATATAGCAATATATCAGATAATGTGTGGATTGGTTTGGAATTAAAGGAAAAGACATACAAATGGATGGACGACAAGAACATAGATTATAAGAATTGGGCCGACGGTAGTCCTGATCCACAAAACCCAGAACCGTGTGTTAGAATGTCACTGGGTAAAATTAATCTTGGAAAATGGGAAGATATAACTTGTAGTAAAAAATCACTTAATGTATGTCAAAAAAGTCAGGAATGGACTATAAGTTTACTTAAAAATGTATTAGAAAATTTAACAAGACAAGTAGATAACCAAGAAAAAACAATACAAGTGCAACAAACACAAATTGATAATTTAATTCCTATTGGGTTTCTATACACCCAACTACCCAACCAATCAGAGCCAAGTACTTTATGGCCAAATACAAAGTGGTCTGAAGTGACACAAGAATATTCGGGTCTATTCTTTAGGGCTGAGGGGGGAGTGTCGGCACCATTTGGTCAAATACAACTAGCTAACAATTCTAGAATTTCTCATATACAATCTCAATCTTATACTGAAGTTAGTCATGCTAATTATATAGGTTGGAATATTGTGCAATTAAATGAAAAAGAATGGTCAGACGAATTAATTCCTGGTGAACCTAATACTGTTTTGTCAGCTATGCGCATTTATACAACATCTGGTGAAAACCGACCGATTAATACAGCGATTAGAATATGGAAACGCATTCAATAGTTAAATCATAGTTTATAAAAATTTTAATTTGTTTTGTGTATTTAAACATATGACTTATGTAATAAATAATCATATATATTTGTTTAAAAAATTAATATTTTATTTTGCTAATTTTATCAATTTGACATAAAATTAAAAAGGATAATTTTAAAAAGTTTTTTTAACGTTTTTTTTCTTTAAATAAATTATAGCTTATTAAATAGTTACACATTAAATTTAGTTTAAATCCAATTAAATTAATTAAAATTTTATATTAAATATATAAATTTTTTTATTTTTTTTTTAAATCCCTGTTTTTTAAAATATAATCGGAGTTTTAAAACTTTAACTTTATAATTATATACTTAATCTTGCCAATTTTAAATGTTAAAATATGAAAGAATTTGAGTTAAGGATTTGAGTTGTATAAAAATCAAAGTTTCTGAATATCAATAATTAATTTCGATATAATTATATTTACTAATAATAATAATATATTATTTTTGTTTTCTTGGAGTGTCTTCAATGGCCAAACGTGAGTCCTTATCCATTTCCAAATGCTTGTATTCAATGGATGGCTGTATTGTTTCATAAGCATCCAGATTATATTTGGACAAAAATTGAACCTTGTGCATCATCAACTGACCAGCCAAAAATATATCAGCCTTCTCTTTGCTCTTCAATAGCCTAATGTCGTCTTTTAGCATAACATTGACGGCTATTTATGTTAGACAATAAAATAATTATGATTATAAATTTTATACTGTATTTAAAAATTACCGATTTTATTGATAAATTATAAATATAAAATTTAATTACATTTTTTGTATTGTTATTTTCTAACTTATTTTATATTTTGTATTTTATTTAATAAAAATTTACTATTTACTTATATATAAATTAACATACCATTAAGTATGGAAACCAATGGTGCAAAAGCTGATGCGCCTTTTTGTACCGATTTAGCAAATGTTCGAATATTTGTCAAACACTGGATTAACGGACGGCCCATAAGACCAATTTTGTCAATGACTTCCTGTTCCCTATTGTTTAGCTCAATAATTTTGGCAGTAAGTTCCTCAATTTGTTCTTGTTCATTAATTAGCAATAGGTTAAACTTAACACATAGGTTATCAAAAATGTTTTTGGCTATATCTAATTGACTCTGGTACTTTAATCTATCACGCATCAATTTTTCCCAATACTCTTTCAATATCTTCTGTTTTATTTCTTCATCCATACAGTTATCTTTGATACGCTGTGTCTCAGCTTTGGCTACGTTTCCATAATATCTTGTTTCAGCTTCTCTTTGCCGGTCATCAACCTAGTAATTAATTATTTTATTTTTAATAACAATAAATGTTAAATAATTAAATAAACAATAATCAAACTAGCTATTCAAAAATATTTATGTTAAATAGAATAGTTTATTACCGTAAAATCTGTTGTATTGGACGCGACTTATACAACAAAAAAAGTGTTCTAAGCTTTGGGGAGAAAAAGGTTGAAATTTTTAAAAATCATTTTAAATTAATTTACAACTAATCAAATTAAACAAAATTTTTATTAACTATTGACTACTTATTGATGATTAAATAATTACTAATTAAGAACAGATCAGACACCCCTGTCCGCCGAGGAATCAATCTTTGTCCTGAGTCCTCTCATTAGGACTTGGCACATATTTTATTAACATTTTCGACTAATTATTCAAATTAATTCAATTATTTTTAAAATGTTTATGTTGTTTATTTATTTCATTGTATTTATTGTCATAAATAAGTTCAAAATGTTTTTTATTGATTTTATTTGCGGCATAAATAGCGAGTTTAGAAATTTTGGCATTAAATGAATTTTAATCTTTTGCAAAACTATCGATATACTTATGTTCAATAAAAGCATTTTTTTGTAACAAAATATAACATGTTTAATTTTATTTTATAAAAAATATTCTGAAATAACGAATTAAGCTTTTTTTGAGTTAAGTTTTTTTTTTAATTTTTAAAATTATAAAAAAAATTAATTTTCGAATTTAAAGAATTTCAAAATAATCATATTTTATATTGTTAAAAAAAATTTACCAAAATTTTCCTGGTTAAAATTAAAATTAAAATTATTTTACAAATTAAACACTAAATATTATTGGTTTGTTTAAAAATATTAATAAAATAATTAGGTGTCTAATTTTTAATTTAAAATTTTTTTATTAATTATTAATTTATCTAAAAAAGTATAAAAATGCCAAAACATTTTTTGACTTCGAGTTATTTAGATACCGATATTTTTTTTCGCTAATTATTACAAAATTTAATTGATTGTAGAAATTAAATCAATAATAAATACTTTTTCAAATTAAAACAAAAATTTATAAAAAATCAATTAAATTAGTTAATAAATTACGTCATTTAAAATTTCAACGTTTTTATCCCCAAAGCTTAGATTAAAAATATAGACCTGCGACTTATTTTAAAAAATTTCAATAAATTTAAAATTAATTTCAATTTATTTAAAACAAATTCTTATGATTAGAATCCATTGAACTTAAAATCAGAGACAGTATTAAATGCATTATTGTGCGACTTATATAACAAAATTATTACAATTTTTGTCAATAAATGACCTGCGATTTATACACCAGATCGACTTATAACCCAGATTTTACGGTATATTAAAAACTGTATTATTAATTTAATAACAATTATAATATAATATATATACAGTTAGTTAAACTTAAATTGTTTTGTTTAGAATTAAGAATAATCTCAACATTTAAAATAATAAAATTTCTTTGATAAATTTAATTAAATTAAAAAAGTTATTCTCACAGGAACGGTTTTTGTAGTATGCATTTTCTTGTTAAATATCAAACTTTCATGTATGTTACAGGTTTGAATATGTTTTTTAACGATTGGCGGAAAATTAACTAGATTATCATATATATTTCGATTACTATTTTCGCTTTGTCCATTCAATTGGGCCAATTTCTGTTTACCATTCTCAAGATGAGCATCCGCCTTTGACAACTGTTTATCGATCGCTTGTATTATATATATGTATCGATTAATTACATCTATCACATAAATATACAGTATATTAAATTAATATTTGTATTTATTTATAAGTTATAATATAATAATGTATAAACTGTTTTTAATTAAATTTATGTACCATTTAAATTATTTAAATGTGAGAGATATTGCTTTTGTTTATAAATACGTTTATTGATATCCTCCTCATATTTGCTCTTTTTTTCTACATTTTTAGCCGCTTCCGGACCAATATTTTTGTAGATTTTTGGCGCGTATTCGTCAAACTTTTCCAATGCATTTGTATTCAAACTTTTGGCCTTTACTATCGCATCGTTTAAATTTTCAAATGCTTCTGTCAAACACTTTTGTGCTGTTTTTATAGCCGTTTCACTACCTTGATAAATTTTTAATATTATATTTTAATAAATATTTGGTGAAATAAATATATATATTAAATAAAAAAATATAATGTGTTTGAACAATATTTGGGAAAGTTAAATTCTAAAAATTGTTAATAAAATACATTAATTTTAATTGCTGCAATTTGTGTTTTTAAAATGTAAATATAAATTTTACTATTGTTCCTTTTGACGATGTTGTAATTGTTTTGTATGACAGTAGTCACATCTCGAATTGCCGAAAAGCATTCATTAATTATGACCCGGGACTTAATATCTTGACGTAAACTGTCTGTCAATATTGGTATTATCTGTCGCATTATTGTAATTACTAAATAAGTTTATAATAATTATATAATATTATAAAACTATTAACTTTTACTATTTATATATGTATTAACTGTATATAATTATAAATATATTTATATACAGAAAATATAATTAAATTTTGTAATATTTTATTTTGATTGACGTACTTGATCATGCCAAAATTCTTTTTGTTTATTATTATTTAAGTTGGGTATAATATCTGCGACTTTATGTGCGGCGACAACAATCTCCTCTAAATTCATCAAATGTGTCGCCAGATTGCCTGTCATATCCATAATAAACCGCTCCTGTTGTGCCATACTAAGAGCCACTTGTTGATCTGATAGTTCCAATAAATTGCTAAATGCTACTACTTGACCATCTTTGCCTTCTTCGTCACACCATAACTTGTTATCACTCATTATATCAATTAGTTTTGTATTTTTCTGTATTAATAAAATATAAAATAAAATTAATTAATTCAACTTTATTAATAAACTTTAAAAATGATATAATATATATAATTTCCAATATTAAATTTAGAAGATAATTTCTTTGTTAAGCTTAAATTTCTTAAATTGTTTTTATATTAAAATAAATAATAAACTTGAAATAACATATTGTAATTGTTATTTTATTAAGAAGAAATTTCATTAAATAAAATTAAAATAAATAAATATTTTGTTTATATTATATTGCATAGCACTGATAAAAATTACACTAAAATATAATATATATATATAATAAAATGCCAATTTTTCAAATTTTCATAAAATTATCAAAATATTTTAAGATAAAATGAAAAAAACACATTTTATTAATCAGTTCATTAAAAAAAATAATCTAATAAATTTAATATTTTTGCAAAATAATATCGATATTTTAATTAAATCTTTTGGTATATTTTAAGGAAAATATTTTATTCTTACTTTAGCTAGCTTGTCCGAGACCAAATTTAAAATGTGTCTGACGTAAATACGTTATAGTTGCTATTTAAACTTCAACTTTCATCAAAAACAGACTCTCATTGATATTTAAAAAAACATTAATTTTAACTAGCAAAAGCTAGTTTAATTGTATAGTTATGCGCAAAATTGAAACAGTACACTTGTTTGTTTAAACATTTTTTTATTAAGTAATGTATGCATTGTATTAAAAAATGTTTAAATAAACAAGTGTATTGTTTCAATTTTGCACCGCAACTATACAATCGAACTAACTATTACTATTCATTTTTTCAAAAAATTATTTCAATATTACTAGTTCAAATTAAATATTCCTTAAATACTAACGAGAGTAAGTAAATATCAAGTCTGTCTCTGATAAATGGCAACCAAAACGTATTTACGTCAGACACATTGCAAGGGTAAACTTGGACAAGCTAGCTGGTTTTTTTTTCATTTACTGCATTATTACAACTGTTTACATTCGTTATAAGAAATTTTTTGAATGTTTTAAATTTTTTAGGTTTTATAAATTGTTAAAAGACATATTCAAAGAGAATACAATATCACAACTTAATTATTCAAACAAACTTTGCATTATGTCGAACGTACGTGCGTTTCAATTGTCATTTATCAAACATTTAACATCAGCGACATAACTCGACTTATGTATTAATTTTTGTTAGTATAAATTGAAGTATATATGGATTTTGGCCGAAGATGAGCTGGGTTCTTTGATGAAAGTTGAGCACAGTTGAAATAACAATTACAATGAATAGTTTAAGATGACAGGATATAATTGGTTATATAATTCTGTATTATATTTCACTTTTTACATTTTAATTGCAGTAATTGTTATTGTTGCAGTAATAAATTTGTTAATAAAAAAAGTTTATATGTTATTAAAGAAAACATAGATATCATATGACATGTGTTTTCAAATATATCTACTCAGCTAATAAAGAATCTGCTATTAACGAATAACTATAACCAGATAGGCCCTATTTCAAAAATATAAATTGAAGCGTTGTTTTTGTCTTGGTCATCGGATTAATATATGTTTATTCGCATTCTCCGTATGTTTGATGACAGTTAATAATTCTACTAATGTTTAGCTATTATTTTTTTGGCTATTATTTGCTCATTATTTTGATTTTATGCTTTGATTAATATTTCATTGTATTTTGTATTCATTTCACTTTTAGCTTAATTTTTATTTTCATTTATATTAAAGTTTTTCTTAATTAAAAGTGAGTTTATCTAGTTCATAATCCTCTGTCTCTTTCTCTCTCTCTCTCCCTCTCTCTCTCCCTCTCTCTCTTCCCCTCTCTTGTACAATATCCCAAACCTGTACATTACACTCATTAAAATAATAACCTTGACAATCATCAGATTTATTATTATGCATACAAATTACTGATAAAATTAAATACAGTTTGTTTTTATCCTCAATTTGTATGCAATTCATTTTCTCAATAATAATTTCAAAACAAACGTCCATTTAATTTGTTTAAAAAAAATTATTTAATAATTAAATGTCAACAATTAACAACCCACAACTACCAGTTGATGAAATTATACCTGGTGGTATTAAACCAGGAACCAGAATTGAGCTATCTGGTTATATACCAAGTCGTGATATTGCAAATAGATTCAAAATACAATTATATGGAAATGTAAAACATACAAAAAGATCAAGGTCATCTCGCTGTTACGCCGATATTGGACTACAAATTGTGCCATTAATAAAAGACAACAAGATTATATGCAATTCATTTGAGCGTGGACATTGGATCTGGCAGGAAACATTTGACAATGCTCATAATTTACAGGAAGGTGCTAAATTTACTATAACTATAATTGTTTGGCAACAAATGTACCATATTAATATTAATGGTATATTTGTATGTGCGTATTTACACCGCATGCCACTTAATAAAATGCAAATGTTACGTATTGAAGGCCCGGTTGATATAAACATGATTAAATTTTTGCAGCCTGATAAATGTTTGGATGACGATGAACAAATATTAACCCATGATGAACAACAAAATTTGCAACTTAATGAACAAGCTGAGCTATCTCAACATAATATTTACCCATATGACCAGTATGATGCTCCACCGCCATATGAATCAATTCAATCACCACCTTTTGATATTGAGCCAATTCCAGTTTACACTAAACAAACATGTTAATAAAATAAATGAATAATATTTTATTCTTTTCACAACTTATTCGTAACAAATATATTGCATTTGTCGAACTTTCAGTCCCACTTTATCAGCGACTTTAGCATTACTGTCTACCAATTTTACCTGGTCACAATTGATAAAACAGTTGTGAAAAGATTATAATAGTTTTCATTAGATATGTTTAATTACATAAAATAATCCAATTTATCAAACTCAACATGAAAAATTTAATAAAATAAATACATTAAAAAATATTAATGTTATAAATATATATAAATAAATAAAATAAATAAATAATTTTTATCTAATGTAACATAATAAATATAATTAACAATTACTAAATACAAAAAAAAATTATTATTAATATACTTATTAGATATATATATTCAAATATTCAACTATTTTTTATTTGACTTAACATTTCACTATTTTGAATATTATGCTTTAATTTTTACTTCCACATCAATAAAAAACAATACAAAATAAAACTCAGTTTTATATCTATCTCGGTTCTGTCTCTTGATTGTCTAATTTTAATTTTAAAAATTTATTATTAAGCTATTTATTTTTGTAGTTTTATTTGCTAGAAGTAAACATTTCATTTCAAAAAGTTTTTGTTTTAATTAGTTTTATTCTTTTAGTAGTTGTTAAAAAATTAGTTAAACAAAATTTTGCTTATACTTATTTAAATTTATATATATTAATATTAAAAAATAATATGCTATAAATTAATGCTATTCAGTTAGAAACAGTAAATTTAATATAAATACTACAATTAGGCCAAATAAACTAATTAAAATAATAATATAACTGTAAAAAATACAATTATGTATACCAGAGATTGAAAAGGTTGGCCGATCCAGGGGGGGGGGGGATCAGGTAAGAGATTTTTCCAAAAACGCTCAAAAAACCTATATATTTATGATTAAATTTTTGTTTAATTTAACTGGATTTAAACTGGATTTAAACTAAATTTAGCTAAATTAACTGGACTTAAACCGGATTTAGCACCAATTTAGGAAAAATTTTCTAATTTTGGGCAAAAAACCCAACAAAACCCAACAAAACCTCGAGGGGGGTACCTTTTCTCGGACCAAATGCTAGGGGGGAGATAAATCCAAATTTTCAAAATCAAGGGGGAATTTTTGCCTGATCCCCTCCTTCTCAATCTCTGTACATTGTATACAGTATTTTATATTATAAATATTTGTAGGTCAAATTAGTTTATACAAATTCAATCTTATCAATGTTAATCATTTCAGATATCTTTAGGTGTTGGTTTTTAAACTAATATTGCTCAAAGCAATTTTTATGTGGTTTTGCAGGGTTTAAAGTGTAAATCGATAATATATTTATTTAAACTAATTTATTATTTCTGATCGATTAAAATCAAAGTTCATTATTAAACAAAAATAAAGGAATAAATAAATTAAAATAAATTATGATCAAATATGGCACAAAATTTATTTACTTTTTATTAAAAAAAACAAACTAAATATTAATAAAATAATAAAAAATTAATTAATTAATTAAAACATTAAAACTGTAATAAATAGTTAAGCAAAAATTTTAACAATTTTATTTGTTTTAATATTAATTTACATTTTTACACTTTAATTTTTTTAAACGCTTTATATCTTAATAATTAAACATGCTTTTTACATGTTTTTGTATAATTTCAAAAATAAAATTTTTTTTTGAAAAGTTTAATTAATATTTATTTTTAATCTATATATGATGTTAACAAGATTCTTGTCAAAAATTTTTTTTGCTAGATAATGCTCATTATAAATTATTATTTATATGTATAAAAACAAATTAACTTTTATAATATACACAAAAGTTATACAATTATTATATTTTTACTTTAAAAATAACAAAATTAAAAAAACTTAATCAATAATTAAATCTAAAATTAATGATGTAGTTAAAACTGAAAATCAGTATTTCACATCTTTTCCGCTACAAAAATGTCAAAAATAAACAAAAACTTTAATCAAAAATAATTTTAATACAATTTACAGCTTTTTATTTATTTTAATTCCGAAATCATATATAAAATCAACTGCAAATCACAGAAAATTATTATTGAAGTAAAACCGTTTAAATAAATTATAAACAAATTTGATATTAAAACCAAAATTATTCAAATCATGTTTAAAGTATAAAATTTTATATGAAAAAATTTAAATGAATTTTTAATAATAATTATTATATTTTACAGTTATTATTAATATGCTCAATTGTTGCATACACATACGCAAGTGGCCATACTATACCAGCGGCAATCAAATCTAAATGGAACTTAAACATTAGAGATGTACACTTGCCACAAGAGCCAATTGAGCCTCAAATAATCGAAGTACCCGCGTTAGAATTGCCAGTTAAAATTATATACAATTCAAGATCAAGTGGTGTCTATGTGCAACAAATTCATCATCCAGGTAAGAAAATTTATTAATGTTTTTTTTAAATATAAACTTAAAATTATAATTATTTAAACTTAAATAAAAATTTGTCGAGTAAAATAAAAGTGCTAAAGATAAAATTTGATATAAACTTATAATGCTCAAACAAATATAATTTTAAACATTTGCATTGTATTACAATAATTAAATATGCAAGTTTGTTTTTAATTGTAAATTTTATAAAATATATTTTTATATAATAATCAACTTTAAAAACCAGTTAGTATCCAGTATTAATTTAACAAAAAACTTTAAATGTTAACAATTATCATTTAAACTAATTTACAGTTTTTTTAATTATTTTTAAAAATACATAAAAATAGTATTAAATTGTGTTGATTATAAAAAAAATTAATAGGAGAAAAAGGACAAACTGAAGCCACACACTCCGAGGAAGAGCCACACAGAGTAATCCATGAAGTGGTGCGACCCGTCATACAAGAGCTCCGAGAAGTAATCGTTCCGTACAGACGAGTCGTACAGGAGATACAGCCGGTTATAGAACAGGTACAGACAACGGTCGCCAGGGGTCAGGGCAGACAAAATAACGGTGGCGATGGTGGCAGTATTCGATTAAATGGCGGATCTCTTAATGGTTTGATCCTGGATAATAATAATAATGAACACGACGATGGTTATGGTAAAGTTGGTGGTCTATGGCGAGCAGCAAAAGCGGCTTCAGCAGCTGCTAAATCTAGATGTGCTTAAACTTTAAATTCAAATAAATAAATTGAATTTTCTTATTGTAATAGGCTTTCATATTTTTTTAATGCATTATGTCTTTTATTGCAATGTGCTGTTTTTAAATTGTTATTTTAATTGATAATTTTTTGTAATGTTCATTTTTATCAACAAATAATAAATTTTTTAAAAATAAAAATTAATATTTTATTTCAAAATAAATTCGGTTTAGCAAATATATAAAATATATTTTGTATTTTAAAAAAGCTATCTATTTATAAATTAATTACAGTTTTCAATTATATAATATTTATTTTAATCATAATTATTAAAATTATACAATAAATTATATAATTAAATTTAAACAAAAACAATAAGAAATATTGTAAAAATATTTGTTTAAAAATTGTTATTTTATTTTGTAAAAGTAAGAGATTTGAGGATTGAATTTTTTTTAAACCTAGATAATTACGCTAAGTTTTAGACACATTTGAAAAATTTTGATGATACAGCCAATTAAATTACTTTGTTATTTAATGACTTTGTTAAATTAAATGTTTAGCTAAGGCGGTAAAAATTGTTAATATAATAGATTAACAACAATAAAAACTTTAATGTAGAATTTGTAATTTATTTATTATTTATGTAATTTATAAAATATATTTTGTATTTTATAAAAGAAATTCAATATTTTCCATTCAGATTTGTAATAATTTAAAAAATTATACATGTATAACGTTGAAAATAAATTAATGAATAAATTTTATAAATTAATATAAATGTAATTAATAATTATACCAATTTTTTGACATTTTACTAAAATATTTAAATTTGAATATTTTTAATATGATTATTTTTTATAACATTAAAATACATTATGTTTTTGGTTTCTCACCTTTCCAAAAATATAAATTTTTAGTATGTTAATTATATAACAGCATATTTTAAAATATATTACAGTTTTAGTTTAATAAAAATATTAAACAAAATTACATACCATATATATAAACACTATTATTTTATTTACAATTAAATTTTACAGTTATTATTATTTTCAATTGTTGAATACACGTACGCAAATGGCTATACCACCAAAATTAAATCTAAATAGCATTTTTATATAAGAGATAAACTTTTGCCACAAAATAATTAATATTCTTACACTAGAATTGCCTAATAAAATTTTATACAATTTAAAAAAATGTTGTTTATTTAAAATAAATTCATCATCCGTGTATAAAAATTTAATAATTTGAAAATTCGATAAATTGTTATATTTAAAATTGTATAAATTGTTTTAAATACAGTAGATAAATAGAACATTTTTATTCTATTCGGTTTTTATATTTTTAGAAGCAGTATATATTTTATATTGGAATAGGCTGTTATTAGATTTTTATTTTAATTTAAATTTTTTGTAGTTTTAACTTTTTTAATCAACAAATAATAAAAATTTTAAAATATTTACAAAAATTAATAAAACAATTAATACAAATTAGGTTTTCAAAAACGTTTTTTATTTTCAAATAATTTTCGGTCATCTACGTGTAAACCAAATATGTAAAAAGTATTATGTACTTTGTAAATAAAATCCATTAATAAATTAGTTATAGTTTTTAGTTATATAATAGTTATTAAAATTATACTAAAATAAAGTATTAAATAAATTTTTAAATAAATTTTAAATTTTATATAAATACGATTATTAAATTTCTAAAATTTAACAATTAATTTGTGAAATAATTTAATTAACTTTTTTAATACTTAATAATGGTTATGGTAAAGTTGGCGGTATATAGCAAACAGCAAAAGCGGCTTCAGCTCCTGCTAAATCTAAACGTGCTTAAATTTTAAATTTAAATAAATAAATTAAATTTTCTTATTGTACCAACAATGATTTTATTTTTTGTGGTCACTTCAATTTAATTAATAACAATATTTTTTTAATTACATAATAAACAAAATAGTTTTTTCTATTATGGCCGCCACTGAGGGCATCTAACTAATAAGAAGGTTTTTGTATA
>JAQFXP010001806.1:0-17556 GCA_034693685.1 Belba bartosi
TTTATTTTTTCAATAATTTTTGTTTATGTCCAAAATTTTTAAAAAGTCTATAAATCGCCTCAGTCTATATATAATAAGAATATTTTTTATTTTTAAAAATAAATTTAATCTTAGATTTTATAATATTTATTATTTACATTTACTTTTTATTTAAAATATAAAAGACATATATGTAATTGCCTACTTGGCTAGACTTGGGACACTGCAAATACATTGTTTTTGTTTGTTAAGTTAATAAACATTTTAAATGTTAATAAATCTTTAAAAAATCTTTCAATTTGGTTTGTATAAATATTTTTGTAAACTTATTCCCCATTTCAAATTATAAACAAAAACCTAGTACTCGTTAGCCTATTTCAGATCTCTACACATAATATAGTGATACAAGCATATTGTTCGAAAAATTTTTAGTAATTATTTGAAGCATTTCCATTGGTTTACTAATATATAAAACACGCCCGAGCTTGTCACCCCGAGGTCTGGTCAGAAGACCACTGAATGTAAACACATAAGCATTTGTTTTGACTCTGAAGTGGTTTTAAACTATTTATTAGATTTTTATAAATTTAATTCAATTTAGTCTAAAAATATGTATAAATTTTTATTGAATTCAAAGCATATATTATTATATGAAAATAGTTTTAAATTAAACCAAAAAACAATTTTATTAAATACAAGACATTTACTGATAAATAGATTTTTAATTAATGCAAAAATATGTACGAATTTAAAGGTAATTAACATTCAATTCAATACAAATTTCAATTCAATTATATTTTTTTAAGATATTTCGAACGAATAGATGTAAATCCGGAACCGAATTACGGCTTAAGTCGACCCAAAATCACAAAACTTTTAATACTATTGTAAACAAGTATTTCGATTCGGGTTTTGATTTAATTAACAATTAATTAATTAAAATAAATCTTATTTTTAGTTAACCGTCAGTTGTGTTGACCATCGCTGCCATCGATTGCATTCAACGATTCCAAACGGCGAGAGTCCGACCGAACGGCCAAAAGTCGGTTCAATCCATATATTAAAGCAAATGTTTGGTTATGTTTGGCCTAAAGAGAGACCGGATTTACGGAAACGAGTCGTTCTATCGATGGGTTTATTAGTAATCGCAAAGGTTTGGCAATTAATTGGATTTTAATTACTATTTAATTGAATATAATTTACGTATTGTGTTGTGTGCGGCGCCGACCGGAACAGATGGTCAACGTAGAGGTGCCCTTCATCTTCAAGCACGGGGTCGACCACTTGAACGCGAACGCCGGCAATGTGTTGGCTCTGTCCGACCCGACCAGTACTGTCATGACAGCCGCCGTCGCTCTGATGATAGGCTGTAAGGAATGCATAAAATAACAAAACATTTGATTTTTGAATTTAAATTGAAATAAATTCTTGAATCAACGCACAGATGGTTTGGCTCGAGCGGGCTCTTCCTTATTCAATGAGCTCCGGAATGCCGTATTCGCGAAAGTAGCCCACGATTCCATACGACGAGTGGCCGGTAATGTGTTCATTCATTTACATAAAATGGATCTGAATTTTCATCTCAACCGACAAACCGGCGCTCTCTCTAAGGCCATCGACAGAGGCACTCGGTATGACATACCTGTGCTCACAATTTAATTGCATTTATAATAATTTGTTGCCTAAAGTGGTATAAACTTCGTGTTGTCGGCACTGGTGTTCAATGTGGTGCCGACCATCTTCGAGGTGGCACTGGTCAGCGGTATTATGTACTACAAGTTTGGCGGACAGTTCGCCACTATAACCCTGGGCTGTATCGGCGCCTACAGTGTCTTCACGTTAGGTATAACCCAATGGAGAACCAAATTCAGAGTTCATATGAATAAAGCGGAGAACGAGTCCGGAAACCAAGCGATCGATTCACTCATTAATTACGAAACCGTTAAGTACTTCAACAACGAGTCGTTCGAAGCGCACAGGTATGACCAGTTGCTCAAGAAGTACACCGACGCCTCTCTCAAGACCACCACAAGTCTAGCGGTTCTCAACTTCGGCCAAAACGCGATATTCAGCGCCTCTTTGGCCGCAATTATGATATTGGCCGCACAGGGCATAGTGGCCGGTAATGTCCGAACAGTTTTTGTTTTATTTAATTGTTTTTATTATAAATTTTATAAATTTATTTTAATTCGAATAAAATTATTCTGATTTTAATGTTAATAAACGTAATTTTCAGGCAATATGACAGTGGGTGACCTGGTTATGGTTAACGGCCTGTTATTCCAATTGTCACTTCCCCTCAACTTCTTGGGTTCGGTCTATCGAGAGATTAGACAATCACTGATTGATATGCAAACGATGTTTAACTTACTGTCCCTTCAGAGCACTGTTCAGGTATGCGAGTCAACCAATAACTCGTATTTAAGTCTATTTTCAATAAATATTAACTTTTATCGAACTTTTAGGAGAAGCCGAGCGCACCCGCACTCATACTCAACCATAAGGAGGCGTCCGTCCGGTTCGAAGACGTTTACTTCGAGTACACGAAAGGACAGCCTATTCTGAATGGCTTGAACTTTGAAGTGCCGGCCGGGAAGAGGATAGCACTCGTCGGGGGCAGTGGTTCGGGAAAGTCGACAATTGTTCGGCTCTTATATCGGTTCTTCGATCCACAAAAGGGACGAATTCTGATCAATGGGAAAGACATTCGAGACGTGAGTGTCGAGAGTGTGCGGAAGGCGATAGCGGTCGTACCGCAGGACACAGTGCTCTTCAACAACACAATACTCTATAATATAAATTATGGAAACTTTAGTCAACCCGAGGCTCAGGTCTATCGGGTGGCACAGATGGCCGAACTGCACGACTCGATCCAGCGCTGGCCTCAGAACTATGCGACACCGGTCGGGGAAAGGGGTTTGAAACTGAGCGGCGGTGAGAAGCAAAGGGTCGCTATTGCCAGAGCCATACTGAAGGACAGTCCTATTCTGGTGTTCGATGAGGCGACCTCTTCGCTCGACTCTATTACCGAATACGTGAGTTCGAACCCAACCATTCGTTTCGAGATTTGGTTTTGATTGAAGTTTTTGTTTAGAAAATATTGAATGCATTGGAAAGAGCGGCACAAAACAGGACTACTATAGCGATCGCTCACCGGCTGTCCACTGTTGTCGACGCCGACCGTATATTCGTATTATCCGACGGCCAGACCCTTGAGAGCGGTGACCACTTGAGTCTGGTGTCCAAACCGGACAGCATTTACGCCCAGTTGTGGCTCAAACAGCACGAACTCGATCGCGAACTGATGGCCAAACAACTCAATCAAACCTCTAATCAAAGCGATTGGAAATAAATATTTGAATTAAAAATTAAAATTAATTTTTATCGAATTTTTACGTTATTTGTTATAATGTTCGGATAAATCAAACTATAAAAATGGATTAAATTTGTTTTAATAATTAATTACAATATTTTGTTAAAATGAGATATTTATAAAAATTCGATTTCAATTGTCCTCTTCGTCCTCTTCTTCTTCCTCTTCTTCTTCCTCTTCTTCCTCTGCAGCCGAGGAGTCTGACAAGTGCTCAGTCGGTTCTGCTATTCCCTGAGTTAGAAATCGAGAAAAAAATTTAATTAAATTATAATTGATTAGTGGTTACAAGTTTAGTACCGAATTACCTCACTTACAATTGCGCGCGATTCTATTAGTTTGTGATCAGGGTTTCAATAGTATCTAGATACAATTACACTTATTTAAATTGATTTGATTTGTCCTAAAATTACTAATAATTGCGCGCAAGCGTTAGCTGGGTAATTCGAATGTTTGAAAACTAAGAGTGCAACAATTAAATATTTAAAAATCTATATAAATCACCTGGGGATACGCAGAGCTATCCATCCCGTTCCGGGTAACCAACTCGTCGCTGCTGCTGGTGCTGCTACTGTCGACCGTAACCGGGGTTACAGGCGAGACAGTTCGGGCCCGCTTACTGTCTGGTTCGGCAGACTGTTCCCGGGCGTAAGCGTCTACCATCGCCTGTGATTAGCGTTTTAAGAAATGTAAATTTACGTAAATTACGCCGTAATTTAAGGTAAATTTACGTAAATTGACCAACTCATTTATAAATTACATAAATTTACATTTAAGAAATTAATAAAATAAAAATTATGAAACGGAAATAAAAAAATTTTACTATCAAAACGTTCAAAAAATTCATTCAAGTGATCGAATAGTAAAAGAATGAATAAATTAGTTTAAAATCAGTTATATTTTAAGACTAAATAATATTAAAAGCCTAAGCATTCAAAGCTAAAGAATATTCTGATTCTAATAGTAATAATTCTAGTGATTATAAATTTAATAGCGATAGTGATATTGTAGGTAATTATTTAATAATTAATTTAATTTTTATTGCAATATATTTTATCTATCAGTATATATAAAGCATTGTAAGACAAAATTAATAAAATTTATAATTTACGGCAAAATGTAAATTTACGTAACTTTACGTAAATTTACCTTGATTTATAATTTACGGTAAATTAAAAACCCTACCTGTGATATTGCTTGTGCCAGTGATAGAGTCAGAGCTTGGGTCTGGTTCGCTATAGTTTGGGCCGCTATAGTCTGAACCTGCTCTATATTGAAAGCTAAATGAGGCGTAGGGGCAGGCGGGAGGCCAACTGACGATGGGCCCGGAGTGACCCGCAGTTCCTCTTCTAAGGCTCTCAATTTGTTTTCCCAATATCTGCAGATATTGACAATTAATTTAGTTTTCTATTACCGTATTATCTCACATATATTTGTATGCAATTATAAGTTAATAGCAGAGATCGAGAAGGTCGGCCGATCCAGGGGGGATCAAGGGAGGGATTTTTCCAAAAACGCTCAAAAAACATATATTTATGATGAAATTTTGCCTTATTTAACTGGATTTAAACTGGATTTAAACTAAATTTAGCTAAATTAATTAGATTTAAACCGGATTTAGCATCAATTTAGGGAAAATTCCCTAATTTTGAGCAAAAAACCTAAAAAATTTGTCGGCCGCCTTTGGCAAAACCTTAAGAGGGGTATCTTTTCTCGTACCAAATGCTAGGGAGGGGATAAATTCAAATTTTCAAAACCAGGAGGGAATTTTGCCTGATCCCCCCCTTCTCGATCTCTGGTTAATAGCTATTGAATCATATGAAATAATTGATACTATTTACAATACATAAAATAAATAATATTTAAGTTAGATAAATTTGTATTTTTAAACTAAAAAGGATGTTTAACTGGTATGCGTATCAAATATTACATTTTTAAGCTTGTAAATTAGTAATAAAAATTATTCTATGTCAAATTTTTAAAATCTAAAATACACGTATCTATTTATTTTTTAATATTAATAAATTGTATTGTTTACATTTTTCATAACCATGCTAGTTTCTTCTAAGAAAATTTCATTATACTACAAAATAACCAGATAAAATTTAAAAAATTCCAAATATACATTATGTCCGTCTCATAATTCCATAGTTGCAAAAAATATTTTGAGTTAGTATGATCAAGCTACTTTAAGTAAATTAAGCAAAACCGTGATACTTAGATTTGGCCATGATTATATATGCCATATATTATTATATACATATATTATACGGCATTGAGAGTTTAAGGTAAAATTTAAAATTTTGTTTAAATTTATTAAGCAATTTAAAATTTGAATCAAAGTATCCAAAACTCACGCAATTAGTCGTTGATTGTGTTCTCCGTCACTTTGTTTAAGTGATTTAATTGTTTCGACAATTATTTCAATTTCTTCATTAATTTCTTCAATGCGAGCCATTCTTTAAAAATTTAATCAATTTTTTGTTTATTTTTAATTAAATTTAATTTAAAGAAAATGAAAATAATAGATCAAAAACTGATTAAATACTGAAAAATTTTGTAATATAAAAGCAAAAATATATATTGAACAATTGCTTATAAATAAATATCTTATCTAAAAATCAATGATTTATTTACAAATAATATATTCATATTCAAAATCATTTAATAAATGAAAAATTTTGTAATATAAAAGCAAAAATAAACTTGATAAAATTTTTACTTGTTCTAAGTTTAAAGATTGCAAGATTAAGTATATAAGATTAAGTAATTAAGATTGCAAGTATATAATTATCAAGTTAAAGTTTTAAAACTCTGATTTGTTTTAAGTTAAGATTGTGTCTAGGTGGGGGGGATTAGTTGGGAGGATAATACTTTTTTGAGCAGAAACCCATACCCTGCTTATATTTTTAAAAAGTAAAGCAAACATAATATCAAACATCAGGCATTGTGAAGGGGGGATCAGCCAATAATCCCCCTGATTTTAAAAATTGGCATTTATTTCCTCCTAGCATTTGGTCCGAGAAAAGGTACCCCCCTCGAGGTACTTTTTTGGGGTTTTTGCCCAAAATTAAGAAATTTTCCCTAAATTAGTGCTAAATCTGGTTTAAATCCATTTAAATTAGGTAAAATTTCATCACAAATATATAGGTTTTTTACACGTTTTTGAAAAATGAATTATTAATTGAAACTTATATTCTGATTTTGATATTTTATTTTAATCATGATTTCTTAAAAATAAAAAAGCTTTTAGAAGAATACCTGTATAACACAGAGATTGAGAGGGTTGGCCGATCTAGGAGGGATTTTTTCAACAATTTTGGCCAAAAACCTAGTGGATATCAGGGGAGGGATTTTTTCAAAACGCTCAAAAACCCCCATATATTTATTACAAAATTTTGCCCAAATTAACTGGATTTAAAATAAATTTAAACTAATTTTAGTTAATTTAACTGAATTTAAACCGGATTCAGCACCAATTTTGGGAAATTTTTCTAATTTTTGTCTAAAAACCCTAAATATTGGCTAGGGTGTCTTTTCGCGGACCAAATGCCAGGAAGGAATAAATGCCAATTTTTAAAATCAGGGGGAATTTTGGCTTATCCCTCTTCTCATCTCTGGTATTAATATAACATGATTTTAAAACTTACAGTCAGTTTCAGAAATGTGTGACCAAAATCGAAGTAGTACAAAAATGCGCACTCCAGAACAACTTATTTTACGGCTGTGTAAATTTGCCATTAAAATTTAATTAGCTAATGTTTTACAATTTAAAAAGTAAAATTAAAAATGTACATTTAATAATAACTAAGTAAAACAATAACGGTATGTTTTTTACATGTTAAATTAATAAAATATTAAACCAATTATAATTTTATAATTTCAGAATTGATGTAATTATGTTTATTATAACATAATAATTACAACTAGCTGAATTTTAAAATTATAATTTTATGATTGCCTTAATTTTTTTATTAATTTAACATAAAAAGCATACCGTTATTGTTTTACTTAGTTAATATTAGATGTACATTTTTAATTTTACGTTTTAAATTGTAAAACATCAGCTAATTAAATTTTAATAGCGGATTTACACAGCCGTAAAATAAGTTGGCTTGGAGTGCGCATTTTCGTACTACTTCAATTTTGGCCACACATTTCTGAAACTGACTGTATATCAAATATATACTGTATATATAAATTATACAGTATAATATATATATTTATATATTATATAAAATAATTGTCATCATAAAAAATCTGATTTAAATTATGGAATAAAAATTTTAAATTGTATTTGTTAAAGAGATATAATCTAAAACTTCTTCTTAATTTTAAAAATTAGCATTATATTTGCCAGGCTAAAAGTACTTCTCCTATAGTTTGCGGGTCACGTCGGCTAATTCAAAATTAATACATTTTTAAATTATTGCTAAATCCATTTTACATTTAGCTAAAGCTAATCAAATTGCAAACAAAATTAAGTTATATTTTAGGTATTTTAAGAGTTCTTGAAAAAACTACCTCGATCCCTTTAAGTTTTTGGCCTATTTTTAAAATGCCCACCTTGATCTGCCTCTCTAGTTTGGCTGGTTTTTAGGGTTTGTCTACGAAATAATTAATTGCATTAATTTATTTTTAAAATATATTAAGTTTGAACTAATGTATTAATATAATTGTATCCAATTGTAAGTGAGTTTGTGATAAGAGTTGCAATAATATCTATATATGATATGTAGACACAATTGTACTAATTTTAATTCAATTAATTAGTCATAAAATTCTCTATAATTGCGCGCAATTGTAATTGACTTAATTGTCGGTAAATACTAACTCTTCGCGCACTCGTCTTTGCGTTAAATGAACATGTTGCAATACTTTGACCCGAAGGTCGACACCTTTCTTAAAATGTTTCATATTTTCAAATCTGAACTTTAATCAGTTTAATCAATTCAACAGTGAATTAAATGACGAAAACAGTTTAGTTTTATTTGTTGCCTCACTAATCAAAACAAATACTGAAATACGTATACAAGTTCAATGAATTACGTCATTTATATGCTAGAAATTTATTTTTACAATTTAGTAGCATGTTGACATTTATTTTTAAAAATACGTTTTTATCTTTGATGTCTATACTGACAATTATTATTAAAGAGAAGTGAGTGTATTAACTTAAAATTGGTAGAGCCTAACAAATAAGGTTGTTAATAAAATCAAGCGAATATGAATTGTCCAAAGCCACTGGCAATTGTAATGCTACTTTTTTTAATTTACAAGCAGAAAGTTTGGTTATCGGCACAAACTAGAAAATATTAAATATCTTAACTCAAATTGATTAATAGTTTAGTTTTGTGACACAACATAATTTCTAAAGTTTATTCTAGTCAATTTATAAACGTTTATCAAAAACTAAATAGTTTATCTGAAATCAATGAAAACTTTATTTACAAATAATATAATTTTTTAACTAAATAAGAAAAACAAAAGTTTAAATTTGTAATATGAAAGTAAAAAATAAACTTGATAAAATATATATTTGTTCTAAGTTTAAAGATTGCAAGACTAAGTATATATTTATCACGCATTGTGAAGGGGGAATGAGCCAAAACCCCTCCTGATTTTTAAAATTGGCATTTATTCTCCCCTAGCATTTGGTCCGAGAAAAGGTACCCCCCTCCTCGGATACCGTAACGCGGCCTCTTTCAATGAAAATGGGTCTTCATGTCCGAGTCGAGTCTCCATTAGGTCTATTCGTTTGATAGCACAGGACTTGCCTATCAATGGCCTCTTTTCAAATGGTTGTCCACTACTACTCCGAACGACTTCGAAGTTTGTGGACTCGATCTCCTCTTCAGTGATCGGATAGTCTTTGTATGCGTTTTGATTGCAAACACCACTGAATACCAGACAATACGTGCCGTTATCTATCTTTACGGCCACGTCATAGCCTAAACCACTCAAATGTTTTCGATTTTCTTCGGGAATGTCATCGAATTGAGGCAATTTCGGTGTCTGAGCCGCCCTGACAGCTTGCAACATTTGTAACATTTTGGTTGTTTTTGTTGGTGTTTGCAATTCACGTTTTGAATGTCCAGCTAAACTGATTGATCTAATTTGTTATTATTGTAAAATTGTTTTTTACTTCTATTCAATTGTTTGTTTTATTTATATTTTAATAAAAATTTTAAAATTAAAAAAAGATAAAATTAATTTCTCAATATAACATTTTAGAACATAAATTTACCATATTAAACTATTGCATTACTTTAATTTTTTTCAACTCCTCCCCAACCCTCTGTTACATTAATATAACTCTGGTTCATCATGCAACTTTATGAAAGAGATATCGGTATAAATGCAATTAACAAAAAATAAACCAAAGGTTAATAATCTATTTATTCGGTAGTAATAAAACAAAACACTATTTAGTCTCTAATCAAACGATTAAAGTCAGACATCGAGTGTACCGATAGATGTACTGACAGTTCGGTTGTTCCACAATCTCTTCCATTTGCGCATTCGATCGAATGTATGAAACAGTTTCGGGTTTTCGCAGTCAGTGTTTTTCCGAATGTGTAGTCATATCATATGCCTTATATCATATGAGTCATGTGTTGTTTTAGATCATTAGGTTTGGAAAACTCTTTTTGACAGATATTGAAAATAAATGGCTTTAAATTATGTCTAATATTTACAATACTGACATCAGTACAATCAGTACAATCAGTACATCAAATAAGTAATACTTAAGTTAGAATTTTTTAATAGAAAATTTGTTTTTATTTTTAAAATGTTTTTGGTAATTAATTTGTATGCTTTCAAAATTATAACTACCATTAATATTTTATATTAATAATTATATGATAACTAATTTATATGTTAATACATGATAATGATAACTTGATAATTATATGCTCAATAATGTAATCTTTAAACTTTGAAATATGAATCAAATTGAGTTAAGATATTAAAATATTTTTATTTTTTGTTTTGGGCCGAAAACCAAAACGAATGATCATATTACATTTTAAAATTGTTATTCTAAACACATTGTTACATTAGTTATTGTTTGAATTATTTAGCGTAATATGATTTAATGTAAATTCTTAATAAATAAATTAAAAATGCTACTATGACTATTTTAAACGTAGCTAAAATTTTGTCAAGTTTAATTTGTAATTTGTGTATGTAATCAAAAATTATTCTATTAAGAAATTATTACGTTTACACTCAAAATCAATTGACTAAATATTGTGAGAAGTTTAAATGTACGCGATTTATATAAAAACGTTTTAATATGTAATAGATTTTTGTCATAATTTAAAATAGAAATAGTATATTAGTACGTTACCCTGGACGACTTAGTATATAATAATGTTATTTGTAATCTTGTAAGTTGCTTTTGATTACTTGTTTAGAACTTTTATTCATAATTTTAATAACTTAGAAATAGCAATCTAAAGTTTATATTTATTAATTTATTAAATTTAAAAATATAGTTTATTCAAACTTATTGATAGACAAAGTTTAAAAATTGAGAAAGGGTGATCAATTTTTTTTAAATAAATTAAACTATGGTATTTTAAAATATAGTTAAATAACTCTTTAAACTTAGCGATAATTTATTAATTTATAAGTTTATTGTATTATATTTAAAACAAGCGCTTTCGGTCCATTAAAAACTTTTTAAAGAAGTTATGAGATATTAAATAAAATATTAATTTAAATTTAGTTTTGATTTAATTATTAAAACAATAGTTAAATTCTCGAGTGTTTTGCTATAATGTGATTCTAAATTGCTTGCAATTGCATTCCTTTATCTCTATTATGGTATTATTTAGCCAAGTTCTTACACTTTTTATTAAGTTTTTATTGCAGAATTTCATTTTTCCCATGCCTAATTGTTTAATAATTTAAGAATGTCACACAATGTCACAAGACTGTAAGATAAGATAAATAATACAAAATATAAGTTAACTATTTGTGTTTAATAAATTGTATTTTTGTTATTTTAACATTTTTATAATTTCTAATAATTTGATTCTAAATCCTAATTTCTAATAATTCTTATTATCTCAAAAAAGATATCAAAAGTGAGAAATTCTGTCGAAAATTATGTATTATATAAATAAAAATATTATTAAATTTTAATATATTTTTCCAGATAGAATATTTTATTTATAATATATATTATATCAAAAATTGATTTTAGCTCTAATCAAACTGAATATATATTACATAACTTCTTAATTTGTTTTTTCAAATAATAACAGAATATTCTATATTTTTTATTGATTATCAATAAAACAAAAATTTGAAAAAACACTTTAAAAGATTTATTTTATGCGAAAATTATTGAACATTGATATTGATATTTGGAAACGATTTAAGAAGAAAATGTTTTCCGTTTAAATCAAATTATTTTAATGCAAATCCAGACATTACTTTGTCTGTCACAAAAATGTGCCAAGCGCATTTTTAGTCAACTTAATCTAGGGCTAAAATTCTTACAATTCGTGTAATTTCCAAATTGACTCATACACTCAAATCCTATTCTTATCATAAAAATATAATCAGGACATCGGAATGACCAGACATTTGTATAATAAGTATGACTAGGGATTTGTCTCATTTTTTGTTTCATTTGTTAAGTCATAATAATTTAAACAATAAATTACAATTAAAAATAAAAATTAATAAATTTTAACAAAAGTAAAACTATCGTACATAAATTGTGTAAATAATTAATTAATCCAACTATCTTCTGATTGCAATCTCATAGTGATCTGATGTCTATTTTCCCACTATTCTAAAGCCATTTTTGCCATCAGATGATAATTGAATTAATTGAAGATGATTTGAAGACATTTTTGCCACCAAATGATAATCTATGTAAATATTTTTATTAAATTTAATTAATTTTTATTTTTAATTGTAATTTATTGTCTAAATTACTACAACATCAGTGACTTATAATATTAATATAAACGCTAAGTATAAAAATTTTGCATTTTATTTAACTTGAACAAAAAACTAATTTAGTTAGTGATACTAATAACAATATCATTAAATTAATATGCCAAATTTATACTTTTTCCATTAATTTTATACGAGAAAAATGATTCAAACATGATAATGTAACACAATAGAGATATTGATTGTGTGCAAACTTTCCCTGTCGCCAATCCTACAACTGGCCACTCCGGCTATTAAATCTCAACATTGGTATTATGACTCATTGGAGAAAGAATTTATTTTCGAAATATTTGGTTTGAGTAATCGAGTAGAAGCAATCAATTCAGCAGTTTTCAGCTCTCTATCAATTAATAGGATGAGACACAACAGGATATCTTTCGATTCCAATTCTTTTCTCTCTCTCTCTCTCTCTCTCTCTCTCTCTCTCTCTCTCTCTCTCTCTCCCTCTCTCCCCCTCTCCCTCTCCCTCCCCCTCCCCCTCCCCCTCTCCTGTACTCTTCGTTTACATTTGATGACTATTTGCTTGTTTTTATTGTACAGATTGACTCAATTCACTGCTTAACTTGTGTTTGGGTTTTTCGGTTTTATGTTTAGTTAATTTTATCGCAAAACTATCTCCACTTTTATGATCACTCGCTTATAAAGCGGTAATAAATTTTTATTTACTCAAAAAGCTTTTAATTTAATTAAAATTTCGTTTTTCTTTTCATTAAAATTGAAGTGTAAACATTTTTCGGTGAAAATATTTTGTAAATTGAATTGTTTTGTTAATCTATTTTTTTGTTTATATTAGAAACGGAATTCCTGGCTAATTAAGCTAAGCCAAGCATGAAATTAAAATTATTTTAATATTTTCTATTTTGGGTTTTTTATATTTTATTTATTAATAGATACATTATTATATAAACACATCATTATACTGTAATTACTCATATTTCAATTATCATTAAATAATTATCTTGTAGTTTTTTACTTAATTATTATTTAAAAATTTTAAATAATTTATAATTAATTTACAAATTATATAAACTAACAATTGTAATAAATAACAAATTCTAACTAATAAAATATTATTTAAATTTAAAAGTTTATTATTATTTTAAAAATTAAATTTATTTACTTAACAATTATTATTTAAAATTTAATATTTTTAAATGTTTTGTAATAAAATTTTTACAAACATAAAATTTTTTTATAATAGTTTTTAAAAAAATTTTGTATATGTAGAATAACTTTTATGTTATTTATTAACAGTCTAAAAATAAATTATTGTTATATACTGTATATCAGGGGTTGTGAAGGTCGGCCGATTCAGGGGGGGGGATCAGGGTGAGGATTTTTCCTAAAATTTTGGCCAAAAACCTAGGGGGGGATCAGGGGAGGGATTTTTTCAAAAACGCTTAAAAAACCTATATATTTATAATAAAATTTTGCCTAATTTAACTGGATTTAAACTGGATTTGAACTAAATTTAGCTAAATTAACTGGATTTAAACCGGATTTAGCACCAATTAAGGGAAAATTTTGTAATTTTGGGCAAAAAACCCAAAAAATATTCCGGCCGCCTTCGGCGGCCAGCAAAACCTCGAGGGGGGTACCTTTTCTCGGACCAAATGCTAGGGGAGGGGGATAAATGCCAATTTTCAAAATCAGGGGGGGGGATTTTTGGCTGATCCCCCCCTTCACAATCCCTGCACAATAATTACTCATCACTGGTATTGTAATCTATTGTCCCGGTGTGGTAGTGATTATTATTCGACCTAGATAAATTGCAATTTTATATGATATAACATTATATAGTATATTATAAAAGCAAACTATATACTTGAATAAACCTTTTGAATTTCTACAGTAATTAAGAGCATAAATGTTCTGGTTACTCGAATTACACCAAGTACATTAACGGCAAACATTTTCTCAATCTCGCTAAAAGTGCCCCACTCAAATAAACCAATTGTTATAGCACCGGCATTATTGACCAGTGCCAACAACTTTATGCCATCTCTTTCGATGTCTTTCCAAACCGATTCAAAGCACTCGTCGATCTGTTGTCTATTCGAGACATCCATTTCCAAAACAAACATTTTATGTTTGTATTTGCAATTTAGTGTCAATTCTTGTGCACCGGAATCATTTGCATCCCTAACCGTCGCATAGACTCAAAATCCAATTTCATTTAGTCTTAGCGCTAATCGATGGCCAAAACCAGATCCACTGCCTATTTGTGTTGTTTTGAAATATATTTAAATTAAAATAATATTTTAATTAAACATTGTGAAGGGGGAATTAGCCAAAAACCTCATTTATTTTAACAATTAGCATTTATCCTCCTTAGCATTTGGTCCGGGAAAAAAGGTTGGAAAATGTTTTTAGTTTTTTCCCAAAATTAAGATATTTTCTCTAAATTAATAATAAATCCGGTTTAAATCCAGTTAAATTAGATAAAATTTCATTAAAAATATTTAGTTTTTTAGCGTTTTTGAAAAAATCATTTTTCTGATTTCCCCCATCTCCTAGTTCCTTGGCCAAAAGTTAAGGAAATTTTGTACTCTAATCCCTGATATTAATATTAAAAAATATTTTTGCAATTTTTATATAATATATTCAATTTAAATAATAATTTTAAAGCTGTAAACTTTAGAGCTTTTTTGGAGTTTTCTATAAAGCAGTAAATGGTGAGTATTTCGATGTTTTGAAAATGAATTTTATTAAAATTTTAAAACCAATATTAATTATGGAAAAATTGAAAAAATTAATTATTTAATATAGTAAAGTCGAAAATTTTAATTTCAAATATGTTATTACAATTATTAAATATTTCTAATTTAACAATTAAATTTAAAACATTTTAATTATATAACTATATTTTGCACTAATATTTTTAAATTTATATTTTTATATTCTAAATTAATTTTTAATTTTACTATATTTAATATAAATTTTAAATAAAAAAATTTTTCAAAGCACTATACTCACCTCTTACCGCTTTATAAAAATTCCAAAAAAGCTCTAAATCGAAATAATAATATTATTTAATAATATAGCTTTTTATATACCTGTTATTAATACTGCCTTGTCACTTAAGTCAAATTTTTTTCTAAACAAGTTTTAAATAAAAATTTAAAATTTTTTAAAGAATAAATTAAAGTTTTATTAAATTGATTTATTATTCTCTGTTATATATACTATAGATAAAAGTAAATTTAAACAAACTTTCAATGTAATAAGTTTAATTAACAAAATTTTTTGAGGAAAATTTAAAAATATATATATAAATTTAGTTTTATTAGGTATGACTAGGGCTGAAAAAAGAGGTGGTTGGAGGCTACTACAAAATGTAGTAAGAAGTGTGTCTAAACAGAGTTTTTTCTACTATATTACATAATAATAATTATATAATATAAATAAAATTTATATTATTAATTAATTAAATTATTACAATTAATTAAGTTGATGCATTATTTAAATAAAATAACTATTAAAAATATAATTATTTATTTTATTTTTAAATAAAATTTTAATTTCATCTTTTTTGGCACTGGCTAAATAGAAAAAAGTGATCATCTAAATAATTTGGTTGTTTAGTTGCACCATGCACCCAATGGTGAAAATAAAATTTTATTAAAATGTAATTATTTTGTTTAAACTATTTTTATTTTTTATTTAAATTATGCATCAACGTAATTTATTATATTAATTTAATAATTTGATATTAAATTTTTCAAAGTAATAGTTGAACTACAAGTTTATCTTATTATTGTTGTCACACGCGCATCTTTGCAAATTAAAGTATAAAAGTGCGATGTGGTTGATTGCAGTTTTCTGCGGAGAAATTTAATTGTTAAATTTGAGTTGTCGGTAGGCACTGGTATAAGCATAAGCAACTTAGCATAAGCAAATTTGTCCAAATATATTTGATAAAATTAGACTTTAATTAGATTTGGTAAAAGTATTGTAGTTTTAGCATTGGTAGTAATGCCCAAGTATTATTTTAATAGTGTGCCTTAGTTTGTTTAAATTTACTCAATTAGGTGAAGACTGTATTTACATTAATATACAATATAAAACAAATGCCAAACAAATTACGGTAATGTATAAAATTACAATATCAAATATGACAATGTTAAAGTGAAAAATTAAAATGCATATTTTACATTTTTATTTTCAACAATACCGTATTTTGTTTTATACTTTTGTATTGCTATATTTTCACTATGCTACGTCAAATCGACTATAAAATGACTATAATTTTACACTATAATCATGGCGTGTTTAGTATACGTATAAACTTATCTAATTTGTCTTAAAATAAAAACCTAATTATTATTTAAACCAAGAATACGTTTAAGTGTTTTACAGATCAATTATTTTAGTAATTTTTTTTTAAAGGAAATATTGAATAATTATAGCAAATTTAAATAATCAATTTATTTCAACATGCTCATTTAAACAAATTCTATTAACTTTATTAAAAAGATTTTTGGAAATAATAATACAAATATAATACAATATTGCACAAATAAAAAATATTTTTTGTTAGTTTTAACTAAAAATTTAATATTTATTATTACTGTAAAACAATTTTATAAAAATTAAATTATTTAACACAAATTTAACGATACGTTTTTTAAATTCAACAAGTATTTTTAAAACTGTAATAATTTATTGCTAAATTTAATAGTTGTTACAATTTAATAAGAAATTGAATTTTATTTTAATAAAAATTTTATTTTTTATTGTTGAAATATTACTTGATGTATTAAAATTCCAACAATTTTAAAAACTATTTAAATGATTATTGCAAAATAATTTTTTTAATCCATCGTTACTAAATTTAGCGTTTATGCAATCTATAAATTTTTAAATCTATATTTTTTGTGCAATAAGTAAATAATCTTTTGTAAATTTTAAATACTAAGTAAAGCATTATTAAAATCGATGTCAAAAAATTTGATTATATAAGCTAAAAAAGTTCTAGACTAAATGTTGCAAAAACATTGTTATCTCTAATTTGTCTTAAGTAACTTTTAATGTTTTTTATCATAGCTTTTGCAGACATTTGAACCACAAATTTGCTAAACTTTTTGAAATTTATTAATATTTTTGAATTTACATCTAATATTTTAATTATCATAACCAGGAACTTTTTATTTCGGGCAAAGTAGCATTAAACGCACATGAGTATATCTTAACTTAAAATTAATTCACAGTTCAGTTTACTCAAAACT
>JAQFXP010001807.1:0-17551 GCA_034693685.1 Belba bartosi
TTGGACCATGCAGATATATTGTTTTTGCATGTTTAGCAAACAGTTAAATTGTTAATTAACTCTTTTGAACTATGAGAAGTTGCGCTTCTCTGCTCTAGATTTTGAATATATAGACAACTGCTTAATAAGTGAATAATAAGTTTAATAAATAATTTGTCAAAAATTCAATTAAAAAAATTAGAGTTTAAACATTAAATATATTTTAAACCTCTTATCATAGAATCTATGCAATAGAGTTCAATAAAAAGTTATTATTTTAATTAATAATATTTGAATAATGGTTTTACTAACTTTAATGAAATTTTAGCTAAAATCACCATGGTTACCAAACGCCGCTTTTTAGTTATAAGACTTTTAAGTTTAAATTTTAAAAATAAATATTTGACATTTAAATTTATTATTGAGCAAGACATTCGTAATAAGTAAACTAGCATAGTGTTTCAAACGACTTATTTGCATAATTTATCTAATTAATAAAATATAACTGAAGATCAATTTATTAAGCAAATAAAATAATAACAAATATACCCAAGGGGAATCAAAGAAATTTTATTTAATTTTTTATTTAATTTACCCCAGGCTAGCAAATAAATAAATACTTGTAGCTTATTTAACAAAGACAATTGTTCAAGCAATAACAATTGGCTATCTTACACAAAACTAAGTTTTAAAATTGCATATTTAAATTTTTATTAAATAAATATTTGAAAAGTGTACCTGTCTATTTTCGCTAGTTAAAAAAGCAAATAACATAAAATTTTATATAGAATAAAAAATAATAAAAATCATGTTTGCATTGTTCGGTATACTAAAGGATTTGGGAATAATTTTGCTGAAAAACAATTTCAAAAGTGAATTATGTGTTTTATAGAAATGAATATATATAAAAGTTGCTGTGTTGAATATTTTTGAATCCATTTTAATGAAATTGTGAGCAAGAAATAAATGTCTAATAATTTATTCGTACTGTTTGTGAAAACGATGGAATTGAATGAATGCATAATAAGTGTACTTAAGCTGAGACTCGATAGACATCTCCTATAATACAAGTCATCGATAAAACAAGTCTTTACTAATTATTCGAAGACACGAAACTCATTCTATACTTAATTCAATTAGACTTCTCTATTAGCAGTTGAATAATATTTAGTGAAAAATATTTGAATTCAATTCAATTTACATCTAGAGCAGAAAAGTTTTTATTATTATTAAGAATAATAGATTTAATTCGTATTCATGCAAATTAAAATTTATATTGTTAACTTGTTCTAGAAATTTGAACATGTTTTAAGCTAGATAATTAGTTTCGAGTTTATATGTGATTTGTTGAAACTTTAACAAATGTTTTCTAATTGAGTTCTATCTAATTTAAAAATAATGAACATGTACATTGTTTTTAAATTAAAATTAATTCGAAAAATAACATTTAAATATATATTATTTCAGTTTAAACACCATTTTATATAAACATGATCGTTTAATAAACTATAAATTAAAAGATCATTTATATAAACTAGATAAATTCACAAAATGTAAATTAATTAAGAAATCCAATCAAATAATTAGTTACTTAAGAAATAGACGAATAGAAAACACAAACAAATAGAGAGACAAAACAAAACAAAAATTAATCTAAATATACGACTAATTCCACGAAAATTAAGTTTAATAAAAAACAAGAAAAGACTAAATTGATCCACAACTCAATCAGTGGAAAGAATAGCATCTCTTGAGAACCATTTACTTATTCTGCGCGAACGGACAGCTCTGTCGGAGCCTTTTTCCTGCTGTCGATAGTGAGACAGTGCCGGTGTGTCATCCCTGTCACTTTTAGCACTGTACCAAAATGTAACTTCACTATTTACTGGCTTAATACAATAGTAAACTACTGTACTGTATATCGTATGCGCCAGACTGCACACTAAGCAAAGCCAATCTACGTCATACACAAACTCTATTACAATTTGGTCTAATAAGCGTCAATTACTACTTAATAATAGATTATTTTTGCGCTCTAAAAGTACAACTGTATTACTGGTTATTACTTTTTAATAATTGAGATATGTTTAAATTTATTATTAGATTGTTTTCAATTTTAGCATATTTGTTTAATTATTAATAGCAATATATGATTTACTGGTTATTAGTTTGGGTTTTTTTTTATTAATTTATTTATTTATCAATATGTGTTTTATTTCATTTATGTTTTTATTCTTATATAAGTTTTTCTGTTAAAGATAATAATTTGTCATGCTTAATTTAATTTAGACTTTTTTTGAAAGATTTACTACATCTATGTTACATATTATTTTTATTAATATTAATAATAATAATAACTATGCTAGATTTTAATAAACTACATGTATCTTAACCAGAGATCGTAAAGGGGGGGATTAACCTAAAATTTTTCCCTGATTTTGAAAATTTGGATTTATTCCCCCCCCCCCCTAGCATTTGGTCTGCAAAAAGATACCCCCCCAAAGGCGGCCGACAACATTTTTAGTTTTTTTTGACCAAAATTAGGTGATTTTTCCTAAATTGAGCTAAACCCGGTTTAAATCCAGTTAATTTAGATAAAATTTGATCATAAATATATAGGTTTTTTGAGCATTTTTGGAAAAAACCCTTCTCTGATCTCCCCCTAATTTTTGGCCAAAATTTTGGGGAAATCCCCCCTAATCCCCCTGGATTGGCCGACCTTCTCGATCCCTAATCTTAACTTACGTTTTAATGGGCCATTTTAAAGTAAACTGTCAAGTTTAAAACATAAATTATTTAATAAGTTATCCAGAAACAAATAAATAATTTATATATATATTATATAATTGACAGATTAAGTGCAAATTAATTTTTATGAAACAAAACAACTAAAATTAAAACTGGTAAAATAATCATGGTAAAAGTATTCTATAGTTTTAGAAAATGGATTTTTAAAAATTACATCAAATTATTTGCATTGTTTAACATTAGAATTGTTAGGTTTAACCCATATTTTCAAACATTTTATTTGAAATACAATATCAAATCAATATTGAGATTATATAACAGTTTTTGAATTAACCAAAAATAACTAAATTTTTATCAATTAATCGATAGGAACGACAACTCCGAAGCGGCGAAACTCAACCAATCCGTTCGAGACGTCACCGGAAGAGGAGAACAAAAACGTGTTAAGCGGCGGCCAATCGCCGGTTGCGTCGGCCATCGCCGATATGACGGCCGACTTCTACAACGCAATTGGCGGCAATGCATACGAGGCGTCGGCTGTGGCGGCCAAGCCGTTTGAAGCCGAGCCGACGGCTCAGCCGTTTGACCCGTTCGCCACTATTGTCGACGACGAGACACCGAAGCGGCAGTCGTTGAACGACGACATCTGTCCGAATATATCCGCGAATCGAGTGCTTTCGCCGGACAGCGTCGACCCGTTCGCCGGCCGACTCATCGAAAGCCCGATCTCTCCGGTATTGCCGCCACCGGTCGTCGACTCGTTTCTAAAGTTAGGCGAAGATAATGTCGAATATATTAGCGATTTGTCTGATGTCGAGGACAACGTCGACAGAAATTATCGAAATAATACGAATAGTAACGAAAACAATAATATCGGTGCCATTAATGGTTCCAGAAGACGAAGCAGTGCCTTTCAAATGGAACTAATATCAGGTACAAGCTAAGTTTTCATGTTTATTTCTAAATTAGAATTTTACATTTTAATTGTTTTCGTCACTACCAATAATTACATTAAAACAATGTTAAATATAAAAGCAAATATTTAGTAATTTTAATTTACATTTTGTTTTTTTTATATATATAAAAAAATTTACCTGACCTTGCTAATTCGTTTGTTGTCTCTAATTTTTTAGCTGTTGTTTAAATTAATAATAATTTGGAATGTGACGAGAACATTTAATTAAATAAAATGATAAAGTATATTTAATTTAAAATAGCTTTTATATAATTTTATTTAAGAAATGTTTTTAAAAAATATAGAATTATTATTTAAATTACTGTCAGCATGGATAATCAAGTGTAAAATAAGTGTAAACTCATTGTAAGCAAATAGTTGTTTAAAATTATTTTTTTTTAAACAAACAAACATGATATTTTTATTTATGGATTCTAACGTTGTTATTTTTATTAGCAAAAATTTACTTTATTTTGTTGATTCAATAATTGTTTATACTGTATAGTAAAATAAATATTTTAAAAATTAATTGAGTTGATGCAATTAAATAAACTAATTAACACTGTATACAATTAGAACCATTTTATTAAAATTTAACTAATATTAAAACAATAATTAAATGCATTAATATTTTTTATTTGCCATTTTTATTTCTATCATTTTGTCGTATAATAATTTAGTTTTTTTAAATTGTTTACTTGCTTAGTTTTCCAACATTGATTTGATACAAATTATGAAAAATATATTGAAAAATGCATTTATTTAATTTAATATAATTAAGACATTTTCATATATATTTTGATTATTGTTAGAAATATAAGTAAAAGTTTAAATATTTTCATTTACAGTTGATAATTTGGTGTATTTAAATTAAAAATAATCATGCTGTTTGAATTTTTAGAACTATTTATTTATTAAATTAATATTTGTGACATTAATGCTAGGTGATAAAGACCAGCCAGCTCCTACATTCGAACCACTTCCAGCGACAACAATATTGCAGAGAAAACAATCGCTTCCACCGCCAGAACCAGAAGAACTCATACAGATATCGAACTCATATCACACGGAACTCGAGGCCAACAGTCGCACCGATCCGCAGAACCCATACTTCGATCCGTTTCAGACAGTCATCGAATCGGATAAAGAGCCCGAAGTCGAAGAAGTCGACGATTCTCTATACAGACCACACACTGAGGTTGAGGTAAGCGATGGATCATTTGTTTTGTTTTGTTTTACAGTTTTTATATTTGTTTTAACTTTTACTAAACATAACTTCCATTAGTAAAAAAAGTTTTTATTTTTATTAATAGCTCTTTAGTTGTGGTTAAATAGGAATATAATTTAGTATTTATGAAGTCAAGGGTTAATCGATTTTATAGTTTATTATTTAATAAAAAGCTTCTTAATGTCGGAAAATAAGAACTTTTTCTATTTATTTGGCATTTAATGTATAATTTAATTGAGTTGACAAACTATGTACACGTGTTCTCTAATACAATAGTCAGTCTCTTATAATAAAAGTCTTATTATGTGGTAATTATTGATCTCGTAGTTAATGAATAGAAGCTTTTGTGCAATTAAATCAAAGTTCATTAGTAATTAATTTTGAGTTTAATGTATTATATTCTCGAATATAATCTACGGCTTTATCGCAAAACTGTTATTCTGTTGAATGACAACCATTTATACGGATTGTGTTTCGCGAAAACGAATCGCTATTATTGTGCACTAAATGTATTGAAACGAATATATTTTCAGAGAATATTCTGTGTATTGTTTTGTACGACTCATAAAAGTTTAAACAATTCTCTAATGATTTATTTGGAGAAACTCTTTTGAGAAATTCAATAACAAATAAATTGTTTTTCGAAATAGAAAACAAACAATTTATTAGACTTTTCAAACAAAAGTTATTTAATCTTATTGTTTTCTAACAAGTAAGTCATATATACCCTACCGATAGCTACAGTAGTTTACAGTATATTATTTTTTTAATGTATATGTTTATGTGCCAGTTGACATATTAAATTAAGGACAAGGTCTAAATTTCATACTTTAGCATTTATATTTTTATACTAGCTGTAACTATATTAGCTAGATTGGTTTTGACTAGCTAAAGCTAGCAATTATCTCATCTCATTACCAGGCAATTCGTGTACATAAAGTCATTCTTAAGCTTAATTGACATTAACTTAATGTCATTCAAAGCAAATATTAAATACAAACAAAACGTTAGAAAAAACAAATAAGAGTTGTGTCGAGTGTCGGAACTGACTATAACTGACAGCTCTTTTGTAATGATTTAATTAAATTAACAAAAAATATGACAAAAAATAAAAACTAAAATCTAATTAAAATAAAATACAAACAAAAACAACAATAGATACGACTCGAGGAGAGCACAGAGAGGCCGCGCCGGCGACTGTCAACACAGGACTCAATCACAGACGTGGGTCAACCGAACAGAGAGGCCGTCGGTATAGTCAACGATGCGTTTGATGAGGCGGTCATTGACTACGAGTGCGGCGACAAAGATATGGCTCCGACGGCCGGTAACGACGACTACTACGCCGGAGCGGACGCGGACTTAAGTGCTGCCGACTCGCAGCCGAGCGACGGCACCAATGCTCTGCATTCGGGAAGCGTTACGTCGGCCGCAAACACAGCCACAAATGCCGTGACGTTTGGCGCGACCACCGACTCGGGAGTGGCCGTCGCCTCCATTGTCGACGACCTGACCGACTGCGGGAAAGATCCGTTCGATACCTCAGAGTTCGATTCGGCCGCTTTCGACGCCTTTGCCACGAAGTTTGACCAAACGGCTGGAACGGCCGACAACTCCGCCTCATATGACCCGTTTGCGTCACCAATGAAGACCATCGCAGCTAACAAGAGGGCCGACGACTCCGAAGCCGACGCTTTCGATATTTTCGATCCATACGCCCGGCCCTCACTTAAAACACCCAAGAATACGCCGGCCCGGGTGGCCAAGGATACGTCGAAGGACTCGTTTGATGACGACGACACCGATAATCTAAAAATTGTTATCAGGGCTAAGATGAAGGACAATGTGGCCGACAATAGGGTTCCGACTCTAGGTTTGTCTTAATTTATATTACTATAAGTCTATTCTTAAAATAATAATAAATAGTAATTAATTTAAATAATATTTAGACAAATATTTATACATAAAAACTAGTATTTTATTATTTAATTAATATTTGTATTACTTTCCCAACAGCGCCGCCACTACTGCCTCCACCGCCTAAATCACCGAAATCTCCAGCACTGGAAGGCCTGGACCTGATGCCCGACGAAGAAGAGGTAGTGGTCGACGAGTTCGAGGCATTCTTCGGCGGCGGACAGCTGTCAGAAGCGGCACAAGCGGTGCAACCAATTGGTGGCGAACAGGAATGGCCGACCGCTTTCGGAGAGGCGGCCACAAAGCGGGCCGACTCTACCGAATCGCCGCAAACGCCTCTCTTCGATGAGGATACATCGCAGCCGTTGGAGGAGTTCCCGGCCAAGTACACGGGCACGGGTTGGGAAATGATGTTAAGATATCCGAACAAAAAGAAACTGACGGCCAATCGGTGCTGGAAGAAGATATTTGTGCGATTCCTGAGCGATAACTGCATTTTCCAACTGTTCAACAAAAAGGAAGACAATAATCCATTTCAAGAGACGCCACTCCAGGCCTCGTACTCTCTGTCGGACATCTCGACCCAACAGTACGACCAATACGGAAAGATTTTTACGATTAAACTGCAGTATATTTTCTATCGCGAACGCGTCGGCGTACGGCCCGGACAAATTGCCAAGGTCGGTTTTTTAGTTTGGTTTTATTAATATCTGGCTTAGTTTTTATTATTTGTTTATATTTTTGTTTATTAAAAAATTATTTAAACTAATAAACAATTTTATATAGAGTAGTTTATATTTAAACATGTTCCTTTTTTTATTCTTTTGCTTATATCTATCTAGTTTATTTTTTAAAATTAATTATTGTTTTTTAAATTTGATAGATAATCTTATTTTTTACATTTTTACTAACATGTTTAGATTATAGTAAAATAAGCAGCAGTATTTTTTATATTCTTAACAGTTTTATTTTTATCATTGGTTCAAGTAGAATTTTTAATATTTGAATAAATATTTCAAATTTATAAGTTTTTAATTTAAAAAAATTAAAATTGCAAAAGAAATATTTTTAAAAATATTTCATTTAAAATTCAATTTACAAAATTTTCACAAAAAAGTAGAAAAGTTTTAAAACATGATTACACTGTAAATGCAAACAATTTTTGTGCAATCATATAAAAAAAATTTAATTTAAAAATATTTCAAATTCTTGCCTATGTTTAAACTTACCGAGCGGCTTTTGCAAACTAAACAAAAAACAAAAATTGTTAAGAGCTAAAACAATAAATTAAAAAAATAACAATACTTACCAAAAATATACAGTTTTTATTTCATGTCAAATTTTCTAATAAATTTTACGTAATAAATGTTCAAGTTAGAAAATATTCAAAATATAAGTTAGTTTAACTTAGGAAATAAATTCTATTTATATTTAAAATATTTTTTAAAAATAAGTAAATTAAATTTTAACATACATGCATAATTAATTGATATGTGTATGTAGGTGATGCAAGGTCAAATCACGTCGATGGGCCAGTTTGCAAAACTAGGAATGCCTTTAGAACACGCGCCACAAGTGAGCGAATTATTCAAATTAGGTTCACTCAACTACTCCGACCTCAAAGAGATGCAACTCGTCGTAGAGGAGGCGCTCTTCCGGATGAGTATACATAGGGATCGGGCGCTCACTTACAAGACCGAAGAGATCCAGTGCTGCGTTCAGGACGAGCTCTACGTCGAACAGAACAAAATGGGGATTATTAGCAAACAGTTGGCCAGAGTTCGCATCTTTTTCCTCGCATTCGTTAATGGTTTGTATTACCAGTTCTTCGGATTCGAGTTTTTAATTTAATTTTGAGAACATTTTATAATTTTAATTTTTTAAAAATAAATTAACTTGATGATTTAAAACGTTAACAAAAACTGAAAAAACAAAATATTCAAAGGCATACACCAAATATAAATAAAGTGACAAGATTAGATGTCTGTATGACATGAACTTATTTTTGTTTTTATTAATATATGATAATGTATACATTTTAGCTTTAAACTTATTTAAAATTTTTAAAAAGTTGAATTTAAATCCATAAATTACTTAATTATTTAAATATATTTTTTTAAAAATTTAACAATGCTGCAAATTATTTTAAAGTAAAAATATTCAAATTTTAAAAAAGGAACATCTTGACTGTTTAAATGCTAATACATATTAATTTGAATAATAAATAGTAAAACTATGTTAAATAAAATTTGTTATTGATATATAGAATTTGCCAGTATATATTTGAATTGATATAAATAAAAATAAAATTTTTTAAAAACATTTTAGTAAACTCTAATCAAAGTTGTTCAAAAAATTGCTATACAAGTAACTATAAATAGATTAAGCTGTACATTTTATATTCACTTTGAAATTTTAAACTTTTATTAAATATAAAATAATTGCTATATTTAAGATTAGGAAATAAATAAACATAAATTTGTTAATTTTAAACTTTGATAACAAAATTTAATTCAAGTAGCATTTAAGTTAATAATCAGTAAATTCAATGAAACATATAATCATTTTATCCAGGGATTGAGAAGGTCAGCCGATCCAGGGGGATCAGGGGAGGGGTTTTTTCCAAAAACGCTAAAAAACCTTTATATTTATGATAAAATTTTACCTAATTTAACTGGTTTAAACTGAATTTAAACTAAATTTAGTTAAATTAACTGGATTTAAACCGGATTTAGCACCAATTTAGGGGAAAATTTCCTAATTTTGGCCGAAAAACCCAAAAAATTTGAGGAAAATTTCGAGGTACCTTTTCGCGGACCAGATGCTAGAGAGGGAGGATAAATAAAAAATTTCAGGTGTGATTTTTGCCTGATCTCCCCTTTACAATCTTTGATTTTATTTAATTTTTATTTTAAACTTTTTTAATTAGAATATTTTTTATAAACACAAATTAAAAATAAAATTTGTTATTCTTTTTTAAATTCAATATTAGTTTAAAACTTAAACTAATTATTAAAAATATACAAGCTATTCTATCATTAAAATCAACATATTTTTATTTAATATCAAAACTTTTGTCTGTATTTGTAAAAACATTTAAAATATTAATATTAAATGTATTAAAAGTTCAATATATGATAATTTCAATTAAGACATATTTAATCTTTTTTAATATCAAAAGGAATGCCAGTAATAGAAATGGGAATCAATGATCTGAAACGTCAGGGCAAGGAAGTGGTCGGTCGTCACGACATCATACCAGTGGTGACGGAAGAGTGGATCCGATTAGAAGCGGTTGAATTCCACTGCTGTGTACAGCCAGAGGACTGGGATATTACCCGAATTATTAAACTCATTCCTCCCGACGCCTGTCATTTTGAGCTAATGCGGTTCCGAATCCGGCCGCCCAGGAATCGGGAGCTTCCGCTCCAGGTGTCGGCCACTATGAACATCACCAAAGCGAAGGTCGAGCTCAAGTGCGATATACTAGTGCCGGGATGTATATCCCGAAAGCACGGGCAGATCCCGTGCGAAGACATACAAATACGGTTCCAAATACCCGAGTGTTGGATATACTTCTTTCGCGTTGAAAAACATTTTAGATACGGGGCTCTCAAGTCAGTGAACAGGAGGGCCGGCAAAGTCAAGGTATTGATTGCTTCGCTTTTCAAATCAATTATTTGTTTATTTTTCATTATTGTTTTTATTAGCAAGGTTATTTGTATTAATAGAATATTAGGCAACAATTTTATGTACATTTTCTAATATTTTAAATATTTTTGTACTTTTAGTCTTATTTTTATTTTAAAAAATTAATTTCATGTTTGCTGTCGGGTAGGGCATCGAAAGACTGTTAGGCACAGCACAAAACCCAGAGCCACAACTAATCGAAGTGACCGCAGGTCAGGCCAAATACGAACACGCATTCCATTCGATTGTTTGGAGAATACCCAGACTTCCCAAAGAAGGACAGGGTTTGTCGCACATTGTTTTGATTGCTATTTCAAATTTGATTTTGATTAATGAATGTTAATTCAAAAATGTTAATTCGGTATTAATTTTGAAATTATATAAAAAAATTTTGTTTTAATTGGGTGTTCTGGGCCAATTTAAAAATGTTATTGAACTAATTGCAGTTGTTATGTTGTTTAGTTTAATTGTGTTTTAAATTTTATTTCTTGTATAAAATATTTAGTTCGAATATTTTAATTTTTCGAAACTTACTTGTTAGTTTTATATTGATATTTAGCAAATTTAAGTCAATTAATACCGGATTAACTTTGTTTTTTGTTTATTACTTTCGTTTCGTAACTTTTATTGGAATTATTTTTACATTTCTGCGAATATTTTCAAATTGACTGACATTTTGTTTTAATAGTTTTAAAATTTAAATAACTTATATTTCAACTAGTTAATTAGTTAATATTTTAAATAGAAAATAATCATTAATTGTGTTGATTAAATAAAACTGATAAGATAGTTAATTAAATTTAACTACATTTGTACATTTAATTAAAACACTTTATTACAATTGTTCTATTATTTAATTCTAATTAGATTTCGGGTCATTTTAGGAATTTTTATATCGAGTAGGGTTGGCAACAAAATTTCTTAATTTTTTCAATTCCACCAAGATAAAGTTAAGCAGTTATTAGGATATCTAAAGATGAATTATATTTTAATCACAGTTGTTATGCTATAATCAAAGCAGAGATTCAGAAGGTCGGACGATCCAGGGGGGATCAGGGGAGGGATTTTTCAAAATACGCTCAAAAAACCCATATATTTATGATAAAATTTTTCTTAACTTAACTGGATTTAAACTAAATTTAGTTAAATTAATTTGATTTAAATCGGATTTAGCACCAATTTATGGAAAATTAGCTAATTTTGGTCAAAAAACTCGAAAAATTTGCCGGCCGCCTAAGGCGGCCGGCAAGAAGTCGAGGGGGTACCTTTTTGCGGACCAAATGCTAGGGGCTGGGGATAAATCCCAATTTTCAAAATCAGGGGGGATTTTTGGCTGATCCCCCTTTTCTGAATGCCTGAATCAAAGATAGTATAAATACAGTGAACAGTAAACTCTCTATAAATCAAATAACTGCTGTTTACGGATTTACGGATTTTGGCAATAATCAGTTTAACTAGCACATTAGCACATTAGCACGTTATTTTATATTTATTGTATTTACATGTACAGTACTTATATTTTAACTCTAACTTAACATTTATTTTAATAAATTTACATTCAATGATATATTGCATAAATTAAACTATAAATTGAATTAATCTGAAATATGTGTTCGACTGACAGGCGCTTACACTCAACAGCTATTAGTGGTTCGGCTGCCGATGACATCCTTCGATCAAATCCCGGAGTCGTTCCACGAGTTCATAGACGTTGAGTTCCGGATGCCGTCGACCACTGTCTCGCACACCACTCTTCGCTCCATTTCGGTCACCAATGAGAACCCGCCCGAGAAGTTCGTCCGATATTTGGCTAAATATGAGTATAAAATAGAACTAAACATCACTTACGACGAGGACAAGGAAGCGGAATATGTGGCCAATGTTGGCAACACTCCCGCCGACCGCAAGGCCTCCAACGCCAACTCCGACGACACCCACGACTCGGCGCCCGTTCAGCCCAAACCCGCCGCCAATGACGACAGCGATGATAGCGATTAAAAACTGCAATAAATTTTGCGTTTTTTTGGTTTTTTGTTTTCATAAGTCTATTGATTATTATTAATACTTATTATACAAATAGAGAATAAATTATTCATTTGGTTTGGTTTTTCGAATTTTTTTTTGGATATTTTTTTGTTAAAAAAATCCATTGAAAACCTGTGCAATAGATTAGTTTGTTTTTCCTAAATAGTCAATAATTCTGGTCATAAAAGAATATATTTTTTGTTTTGTTTTTTCGAAAAGTATATACAAATAAAAAACAATAATTTTTTTGTTTTAATTAAATGTTTGACTAAACAAAAAAGGCTTCAAATAAATGCATAATTTGAAACGAATATTAAAATTGAAATTCAATTTAGATCTCAAATACTGATTATAAGAATAATTAAATCCAAATAAATATCATAATTATTATGATATTTAAAAAATTGATTTCATAATAAATTATATGGCATTAGAAAAAACATTTATTCGATTTTGTTGTAAATTATTGAAAAAAATTCATTGAATTTTAGGTTTTAATTCAATTTAATTTTTATAGTTTTAATTTATTTTTGTTAAATATATATAAATCTCATATCTTATAACTCGTGCTATAAATTGGAATTAAAAACTATTGGAAAAAATGAAACTAAACATAAAAAACAAATTTTGTTAAATATTTGATGTATTTATTTATAAATAAGTTTAAAATAAATAGAAATTTGAAATTAAATAAGTTTTTTGCTTTTGAAATAAAAATTTGTCTGATTATTTATTTCATAATTTTTAAATTGCTTAATTTATAAGAACAGTAATAATTATTAAGTTTTTATTTTTATTTTCTAGCAACAAGTTTTTCAACAAATGTTACTTGCTGGATTATAGTATATATAAAAATTAATGGATTTAATTTTTAAAAATTAGTTTAATCTTATATAAAAATTTAGCAAATTATATAAATACCAAGAAAGTATCAGTAATCGGAAAATATTTAAGTTTTACTAAATATATTTATTCCATTATTCACCAAGAAAGGTATTTATTTGAAAAATTTTATTATTAATAAAGTACCAATATATATTTTTCAAAATTACATATTTTATATTTAGCTTTAGTATAACAAAAATATAATTAACTATTTACTATACTTTTTATTGAAATATGGAAATATCGTTTTAAAATTATAAAACAACATATTTTTATGATTTATGTTTTGTTAGATCTGACATTTATATTAAATAACTATTTAGACTTAATGGTAAATCTTAATTAAAAATTTTTATTAGATTTAGAACTGTCGCGCTTTCGCTCCTATCAGAACCTTCATAAGCAGTTAGGGGTTGTTCAAATAGTGCGCACGCAAAAATATTATTTTTTCACCCCTACCCTAATTAAAGGCCTTGTTTATTAATTACACAAATTTTAAATTTCCCAAACAAAAAGCGTGCACACGCATATCTTTATTCCCTCCCTTAAACACCGCACGCTTTTGTTTAACCCCCTCCCCCCTTTTTGCGCACTATTTGAACGTTCCCTTATCAGATATTAAATAAAATAAATACTGTATTTAAATTAAATTCAAATTTGATATTTAAACAAAAAAGTTACTTATATTTCTATATTTTCTAATTATAGTTTTAAAATTAATTTATATTATAAAATAATGCTATTTTACAGTTATACAGTTTATATCAATACTGTATATATTTATAAAATTATTATTTAGTAATGAATCGCAAATACAAAATGTGCTCCTCTTCCCTCCCTTCCCTTCTCTCCCTCCCCTTCTCTCTCCGTCTCAATTGAATAATTGTTTTAAATTTGAAATCAAACAATGTTATCATTTGAACTTTTAGTCATTAATATAAAAACCTTTCAAATAGCTATTTTCTAATCGGTTGGCTCGTTCGCTAAAATAAATAAATAAATAGTGAACTCATCCGTGTTTAAATATATATAGTAATTAATTAATATATCAAAAATTAATGTTTAAACTTTAACTACTTTTCTGATAGAAATTAAACTTTTAAGAGAGCGCTCACATAGCTCTCACAATACAGTTTCAGTCAAAGCATTGATCACCACTTGTGTGCACCAGGGTGGTCAACTTTGAAAAAGATTTGCCCTGGACAAACACATAATTTCATCTTTATTTTTAAAATTCAATGAGGAGACTCTTTCATATTTTTTAATATTTAATAATTTGTAAAATCTTAACCTGGACAAACCAGCCCAAACCTGGACGGTTGGCCACCCTGGTGTGCACTGACGTTCTAATGTGGAAACTATTGTATGTGAGAGTTGTCTTAAAAGTTTAATTTACAATTAAATCTAATTGAAACTTATTTTTAAAAAGAAGGCATTGGTAAAATGCAAAATATATAAATTTAGTTAAGATTTAAACAATTATTTTTTAATTATATATATTTTTAGAATCTCAATAACAATTTTCTAACTTGCATTGTAAGCGTTCAATAATAGATATATCTGAGGGCCAACTCATACATTGATTGACAAATGTTTGAAAATAGGTGAAAACAACAGGTGACGGCACTCATTGCCAGTTTACATCGGCTGTATAGAAAAATTCACCCGGTGCTATAAAACTTATTATGCTTTATTAATTTGGTGTAATTTTTATTTATTTATATAACTTTAACAAATTAATTAATGCGGCTTTCGTTAGTTTTATTTGTCCTGTTATATGAAAATATTTCATAAATAATAGTTTATTTATCTTAAAATTTATTTGAATAACTCTTTAGACTTAGCGATAATTAATAGTTCATTTAATTTATAAATGTTTTATCATTTATTTACTAACTTTTATAATCTAAAAGATATTTTTCGATAAGCTAGTTTTTAGTCTTAATCCTATTAATGTCAACTTGGTAAATTTGATTTGGATTTTACAATTACAGTCAATCTTGTTTATATCAAATATTCACACAGAAATAAATGACATATTTTTAACAATAATGTAAGTTGATTTTAATGTAAGTTGCACCAGAAAGTTTGGTTTTTGGTGCAAAATAGAAAATAAAAATTTTTAAATATCTTAACTCAATTTGATTCTTATTTTAATTTTTAACACAAAGTAACACAATGTAATTTATACTTGTACTAAGTTTAAAGATAGCAAAATTTGGTATATAATTATTTGGCTTGGCGTTTCGGAGCTTTTTGGAAGCTTTCTCTATTGTAGTAGGCAGTGACTTTGGCCGGGGTTTATAAAAATAAATTTAAAATAACAAAATATGCTGATGTCGAATATGCCAATGTCGAATATGTCAATATCGAATGTGCTAATGTCGAATATGTCAATGTCGAATAAGTCAATGTCGAATATGACAATGTCAAATATGTCAATGTCGAATATGCTAATGTCGAATATGCTAATGTCGAATATGCTAATGTCGAATATGTCAATGTCGAATATGTCAATGTCAAATATGTCAATGTCGAATATGTCAATGTCGAATATGCTAATGTCAAATATGCTAATGTCGAATATGCTAATGTCGAATATGCCAATGTCAAATATGTCAATGTCAAATATGCTAATGTCGAATATGCCAATGTCGAATATGCTAATGTCAAATATGCCAATGTCGAATATGTCAATATCGAATATGCTAATGTCAAATATGTTAATGTCGAATATTTAATTGATTTCATTGATACTTAGCATATTTGACATTATTATATTCGCATTAGCATATTCGACATTAGTATATTTGACATTAACATATTTGACATTGGCATATTCGACATTAACATATTCGACATTGGCATATTCGACATTAACATATTCGACATTGGCATATTCGACATTAACATATTCGACATTGGCATATTCAACATCAACATATTTTGTTATTTCAAATTAATTTTTTTAAACCCCGGCCAAAGTCACTGCCTACTACAATAAAGAAAGCTTCCAAAAAGCTCCGAAACGCCAAGCCAAATAATTATCAAGTTAAAGTTTTAAAACTCTGATTTGAGTTAAGTTAAGACTCTCCCGGGGGTTCTAATTGGGAGAATATGGCTATTTTGCCCCGAAAACCAAACTTTCTGGTTATAATTATAACAAACTTATATATAATAAATATCCGCTACAACAAACCCAGTATAAGAGCGTATTTAGAGAACAAGCATTAAAGCGTAAATGGTTTTAACAGGAATTTAAAAAGACAAATCAGCCAAATCTTATTTAGACAAATTTTTTTAAATTTTAAAATTAGTATTTATCTTTGAAATTTAAAGCTAAATTGAGTTTAAAGCTAGTTAAAGTTATGATTAAATTGTAGAATAATTTTATAAGTTCTAGATAGATTCTTTGTATGATTCTTTTAGGGTTTTAGGAAAAAAAAATTTTAATCTTCCCCTAATTCTTTCCCACTTTTAGATTGCTAGAATTTCTCTTAGTTTACATTGAGTAATTTTTTAAGTATAACTTTTATATTTTAAAACAAAATTATACTGTAAGCGCATATTTTGTAAAGGGCATATTAAAATAAGAGTTTTAATAAATAATAATTTAATTTTATAATTATAATTAAAATGTTTACAAATTAGTAAGTTACGCTTAAGTAAAACATATAATAACTAACGTTATTAGCGTTAGATTTATCAAGAGGATTTAAAATAGGAAAACTCTAATATTTTTTAATTTATTTCATTAATATTTGAAATTGTTGGTATATTATAGTGTTTTGTAGTGAAAACTTGTATAACAAATTCTAATTACAGCAAAAATTTTGACGTTGTTGTTCGTTATAAGCGATTTTGACTGTATAGTAATATCAGAGATCGAGAAGGTCTGCCGATCCAGGGGGGATCAGGGAGAGATTTTTCCAAAAACGCTTAAAAAAACCTATATATTTATGACGGAATTTTGCTTAATTTAACTGGGTTTAAACTAAATTTAGTTGAATTATTGGATTTAAACCGGATTTAGCACTAATTTAGGGAAAATTTCCTAATTTTAAGCAAAAAACCCAAAAAACCCAAATGGTAGGGGGAATAAATCCAATTTTTCAAAACCAGGG
>JAQFXP010001808.1:0-17536 GCA_034693685.1 Belba bartosi
TGGCGAAATGCATATATTTTTTGGCGAAATGGATTTTGACCATTTGCATATAAATTTTTTACCAAATGGATATTGGCAAAATGGATTTTGGCCATGTGGAGCGCAAGGTAGTAAGATACAATTTATAAAGCGTCTGCTTATAAGTAAAAAATAAAAGATTAAATATACTTTAGATATGCAACTTTATTTAAGGGTTAAGTAACTTCAAACATTTTCAAGCGCTTTGTCAACACAACTGAAGATTCCAATTAAATATTAATAATTTGTTGAATCCAATCAAGATAACTTGCAACTTTTGTATAAACAGTTGGATAGTATTTGTTAGCACAAGGTTTGCCAAAAGATACAATTCCAATCTGATAGTACTTATCGCCTCTTTTCTCAATCAATGGTCCGCCAGAGTCGCCCTAAAAAGCAAATAATTGATTGAAATTATTTAAATATTTGTTTGTAATAAAACAAATAAATTAATCAAATTAACAATAATTTCCAACGTAAAAGTCAATTTTATTTATTAAAAAAAACTTACAAATAATTAATTAATAAATTCATACCATGCATGCATCCTTACCACCGACACCCCCATAGCATAGCATATCATCATTAATAATATCATTTTTATAACTATTCTGACAATCCTTTTTTGAATACTTTGGAACAGTTAATTTTTGCAGCATCAAAGCATCTGGCGCATTATTCTGACCCCAACCGGCTATTATTGCCTGGTTTGCCGTCTCGTCTATTGGTTGCGGCAAACATATACTGTTAATCATATATTGATTACTCTTGTTGTTAATTAAATACATAATTGGTATTAATGTCTTAATGAGCCCAATGTCATAAATTGTCTTCTGTCGGTTATATTGTTTATGAATTGTAAAATTTGAGACTTTTATAATTATGCCTTCTTTTGGATTTCCGATGTTATTAACGCCGAGTCTTATTGTAATCATATATTCTCTTCCAATAAAACTTTTATTTGATAAAAATATAGATTTAATAAAATATATGAATTATATCAAAATGTAATTACAATTTATAATTACATCATATGGTCTAAAAAATTTCATTTGTTTAGAAAACTCAATAAAGGTGTAAAAACTGACTGACATGTTAAATTATTGCTTTGAATTTACAATATAAAATATTGCTCATACCTATCAAGACAATGAGCGGCAGTTAATATATGATAATCATGAATGATAGTGCCGCCGCAGTTATGCCTAACACCTAAAATACTAGACACACCTAGTGAAACAATCCAGGGAAACTCAAATCGTTTTGCATCTTGACCACCTACAATTCTCGAACTAGTTAAATCTGGCCTATTAAAATAAGTGACTCTACTTTGAAATGTCTGTAAACCACAAAACAAACCATTCATCGAATGTTTGTCAATTGATCGGAATTTTTGAACATTTCTTAACGGTCTCTGAGTATTGATATTATTGTATATCAGACAGTCTTCAATGCATTCTTCTTCATATTGACAATAATCTTCACAAAATTTATAAGTTTTAACTAAATATTAAATATAAACTATTATTTTAGAAATTATTTACTTGGTTATTCATACCAGAAGATAATATAATTTGAATAAATATCAATTGAATGATAGTAGTCTTATTCGATAATAAACCAATCATTTTATTATAAATTATAATTTAATGATTAAAATTTTTTTTAAATTTAAACTTTTGCATGAAAACAAATAATAAATTAAAAACATCTGTTAATTATAAATAAAATTAATGTTTTTAAAGTTTTGATAAATTTTAATCATAATAAAAAATTTAGCTAGCTTAATTATAAATAAACCAAAAGCTAAATAAATAATATCAATAATTACTTTCTTAAATTCACATGATTTAACTATCAATTTAGTAATTTTTGTTTTAATTAATTAGAGTTTCAGTAGACAAGTACGTTTTTAAACAAGCGGCATAATTGGACAGTTGTCACTAATGACATTTGAATGTTTAAACTAAAAATGTTTAATTTGTCAAAATTAAAGCAAATTATTTTTTAAATTTAGTCATTATTCATTTAATTGCTATAATAAGTTTATAGTAAAATTGGCTAAATTTATACTAATTAACTAAACTTAAAATTGGTCCAAAATAACTTCAATTAATTCGGGTTAAATTTAAAACACATTTAAATAATTCTATTAAGTATTTTAAACATTCTAATAACAATAACAATAATAATAATAATAAACTGCATTTCTGGTTTCCACTGAATCGCCAAACTTGTTCAAACTCTAAATTAAATGCTTTTCTCATTTTAATTTTGTTTAAAACAATCAATAAATGAGAAAAATTGCCTTGTCAAAATAGATTATTATTTCTAAAATATTTAATTTTTGCTTTAAAAATTTAATTTCTATTATTTTACAAAATTAATATACAATTAAATAAATATTAACAAGTTAATAAACATTTACAATATTTACAGCAAAATATTTACAGGTTGCTTTATAACCAGGAAGTTTTTAAATCGAGCAAAAATCGAGCAATATAGCATTAAACGTACAAGAGTATATCTTAACTTAAAATAAATTCACAGGTCAGTTTAATCAAAATTTTATCTGTTTAGTTTTAAAAAGGATTATTTGTAACAGGTTAAATATTTTTGCCATTAGTATTAATTTGACTGGTATGATTATTTGTTTGGCAATATTTTAATATTTATTTAATTAATAATTACTAATTAGTATTAGAGTTTAATATAAACTATTTCCTAAAAATTGATCTGTAAATTGTTTTGATAAGATCAAGTAATTTTTATCTATTATTAGAAATTAATCTGTTAGTTGATTTGAGTTAAGATATGTTCCGGGGGTTGTTTTTTAGTTTTGCTCGAAATAAAAACTTCCTGTTTATAACTTATTAAATTAAAAATAATTCATATTAAAGATTATTCTTGATTTTATTTTCAATCCAATTGAGATATTTAGCGGTTTTTGTATAAATAGTTGGATAGGATTTTTGGGCACAGGGAATGCCAAACGAAACTATACCAATCACATAGAATTTTTGACCTTTACCGTGAATCAATGGTCCACCAGAATCGCCCTAAAATAGATTAAATTAATATCAAATTAAAATTTTAACTAACAAAAACTAAAAGCAAGATGATACACACCATGCAAGAGTCCTTTCCGCCCTCACCTCCATAGCAAATCATTTTATTAGTAATTTCGCCAATATGTTCATAGGTAGTTTTACATAATTTGTGTGAATACTTCGGGACAGTTAATTTTAGTAGCATTAACGATATTTTATCTTTGGCACCCGTCTGCCCCCAACCGGCTATCACTGCCTCTTTCGGCAGCTTATCGTTGGATTGTGGCAAACAAACGCTATTAACCAAATAATTACCGGTTTGTTCATCGATTGTGTATAGAATCGGTCGCTCAGTCTTGTAAAGCGCAATATCATTCTGATTAAGGTCTGAATTATATTTCTCGTGAACTATGATCTTGGACACTTTTATATTTGTGCCGTCGTTTGGATCGCCTATATTAGTTGCGCCTAGTTTGATTCTAACTTGGTCTTCTTTGCCAACAAAACTTTGGGTATTAATTAACAAAATTAGTATGATTCAAATTTGTCTAGTTGAAATAAATATATAAATTAAATAATTAATTACTGATCGGCGCAATGTGCGGCTGTTAAAATATACATATCATGAATTATAGCGCCACCACAATAGTGTTGATATTTGTTGTCTTTACGTTTTTGCAATGAGACTAGCCAGGGAAATTCGGATTTTTTAGCAGCAGTGCCGCCAACTATCCTAATGGAGCCCTTAGATATGCCCGCAAATGAAGCGACTGTTCGTTGAAAGGACTGTTGTCCGCAATACCCGTTATTTATGTCGTGGTTGTCAACTGAACTAAAATATTGCAATTTTTTTCTCTGGTGCTCAGTATTGAACGTGAGTTCATCTTTGAGATTTTGATGGTATGATAAACAGTCTTCGAGACAATGTTCGTCAGATTCACAATTATCTTCACAATAATCATTGTAATCATTATAATCATCAAAATCGTTATATGCTTTGGCTTAACCAAAAAACAAAAATTGTTTCAAATCAATAAGTTTTATATTATTTGTTTACAAATACAGTCAACTATGGGTTTAAGACCTGGGGTCGGAACCGAAAACTGAGACAGAAAACCGAGAGAGAAATAAAATTGAGGTATAATTTGCATTAATTTCTATTGGAGTTGAATTGAAAAACGAGGCATAAATTTTAGAAAAGGACAAAACTCATCAAGTCCAAAAACCCATAGTTGACTGTAGTTTTTGATTTTGTTTTACCAGAATTTGTGTAAATTATGAAAAAGATTATTTGGATTAAAATATTCGTTTGCAATAATTTTTCCATTTTTTGAATTATGTAATTTATATTTTCTAAATACAAAAAATCTTATATATAATTAACATCTGGTTTAAGATATAGACATATTAGTCCATTTTCACCATTTTGTTTCGAATTAATTAAATTCAGTTAATTAAATATATTAAAACAATAATTACATTAATTATAGTATAAATTAAAAAATTAAAAAATGATAAAAATAAATTGATTTAAAATTTATTATACATAATTGATCTTAAAAATTGATAATTTAGACTAAAATTACAAATATATTACTGGTTGTCAGAAACTTTGACAATAAGTTTGTGAAAAACAAATTTCAAATTAAGATAAATCGTGTATTTGATCCAAATAGTTGATTACATAAATTTTCAGTCAATAGTTTAAAGTTCAGAATTTTTTAACTAGTACATTATTTATTACTTTTTGTAATGTTATTAATAGTCAATTGATGTTAATAACAGTAATAATTTATTGAATTAAAATTAGTTTTGTACAAAAAAAATTTATAAATAATAAAAATATTAAAATTTAGTCTAAAATTATATACAAAAGAAAATATTTTACAAAACATTAATTAATAGCATGTTTTTCAATCCAATCGAGATATTTACTAACTTTGGTGTAAATGGTTGGATATGTCTTTTTGGCACAGGGCAGGCCGAACGACACAATTCCAATCAAATAGTATTTGTCATCTCGTTTCTCCATTAAGGGTCCGCCAGAATCGCCCTAACACTCAAACAATAATTAAACTGAATTAAAGCTCTATCATCCTTACCATACAAGAGTCCTGTTCGCCCACACCTCCGTAGCAAGTCATTAAATCAGTAATAGAGGCTAAGCTAGCATAATTTTGTTGGCACGATTTGATCGGAAACTTGGGTACAAATAGTTTTTGCAATATTGTAGCTGAGGGACCATCTTTGGCAATCTGGCCCCAACCAGCTATTACTGCCTCCTCTGGCAATTCATCCATCGGTTGTGGCAAACAAATGCTATTAACGGCATAAGCGCCGCTCTTTTCATCGGCTGAGAATTGAATCGGTCCGTCAATTCTGAAGAGTGCGATATCATTGAGATTGAGATTTCGGTCGTATTGCTGATGTACAATGATCTTGGCGGCTTTTATGCTAACTCCTTCCTTTGAATCTTCGATATTATTGGCGCCAATTCTTATAAGGAACATGCTCTCTTTTCCTACATATCTTCGGATCAAAATTTCAATTAAATACACAAAACAATCAACAAATCGAAAACAATTACTTTTCGAAGCAATGGGCAGCGGTTAAAATGTAAAAGTCATTGATTATAGTGCCGGCACAGAAGTGTCGGTATTTGTCCTTGTGCAGTTTTTGAAACGAGACAATCCATGGAAACTCAAACCTCTTGGCGTCGACTCCGCCCATAATTCTGCCCAAATCGTTGAATTTTGGCGAAGCAAAAGAAGATACTTCTTTCGGGTAGTTCTGGTGACCACAGTAGCCGCTATTCATGTTATGATTGCCGATTGGACTAAAATTATGTAAACCTCTTCGATAAGTATTCAAACCGTATATATGGTGTCGATAATAGTAATCAAGACTTTGATGGTATAACAAACAGTCTTCACGACATTGTTCATCAAAATAACAATAATAATCTTCACAATAATCTCCTTTTACTGAATTAAAAATTGGATAAATTAAGTAAAAAATTAATTTATTTTTAGCTTTTTCTTTACCACAGCTTAGGAAAAGTTTGATCAAAATTGTATGAATTATTAGAACTTTATTAAAGAATAAACAAATCATATCTTAAATATTTCAGATCTATTTTTATATCATTTAATTAGAAAAAAAATCCAAACATTATTAACATCTGTTTTAATAAAATTTTAATTTTATTGCAATTTTTTCTACAAATGAGTAAACATTAAAACATTTGAAGTAAGTGACAAATAATGAGAAATAAGTTATAAATTTATAACTAATATAAAAAATCGATTGAAAAAACAAACAAACAGTGAATTAATGGCTACAAAAAAAATCGTGAATTGAATAAAGCATTTCCCAAAACAACAATTCTTTTAAAATCCATTCAAATCAACAACAAATCAATTGACATAAACACCGAATTTGTCGAATTGATTAGACAGGGATTTGAAGAGCTCTTCCATGAGGTCGGACTCGCGCTTAATTAGATCCCATTCTTGGCTTTTCATCACTTCCTTCCGATTGGTTATAATGAAGTCAATCACCACTTGCTTCAACTTAACCGCTTTGTGCAGATGCGAGAGCACCAGAATCTCGGGCGCCGTCTCGACACTCAGGTCGGCCATCAGGAACTGTTCGCACAGTTCGCTCAGTTGCGGCAACTCATACTTGTCTGCGGCCGACAACAGCTCTTTCGCCACTTTCGCCAAATTAGTCACTTTTCCCGAATAGATAAAAGTCAACAACTCTTCGATCACTTCTTTGCCGAAGTCCTCGATTCGGATCAAATTCTCTCTGTTTTCCGACATTTTCGACTCAAACATTGCGTTGAAGACCGGGGAACGGGCGGACAGTATCGCTTTGTGTGCGTTCAACTCCGATCCCTCGACCACTAGCTTTACGTCCGAAAACTTTCCCTCTTTTAAGAGTTTGCTATAATTTTGCGACAGATTTAAGTCAAATGTTTCCAACGTTTCCAATGAGTCGTTGATTGTAAACAATCGAATCTAAAGAATAATTTTTATTAAATTAAATTTTTCGCTAATTTTAATCAAAAAAGTTGTTAAAAGTTGTATAAAAACAAGTCATACGTCGCAACAAATCGTGATTTTATTGTTTTGAATCAAATTATTGTTCGAATCAAATAAGAAATCTCTGGTTATGAATGACTTAATGCCCGAAGATTTGCCATTTATTAGTTGGACAGGACTTCGGGCCTCTCGGGTGCTCTGGAGTCCAGTATTGGGCGGAGAGAACTCAAACCGAAGAACTTCGAAATTGCCTTCAATTCAATCAATAAAAAACAAATTAAATTCAGAAACAATTAAACCGAAAACCAATTAATAAATACCAGTATTCAAGACAACGGTATCACTCAATGGAGACCATGGGTTGCCCGACCTCTGCCTCTGATGACTGGAAGTGTTGGTGTTCTGCGAGTTATTGCCATTAATTGCATTACTAGTTATCAAACTATTAGAAGTGTTTCGACTATTGAATCCATTGGTTTGGCTATAGAAACAGGAATTGGTTTTCGCATTAAATCTCTCGTTAGTCGAGGCGTTAATCAAAGAAAACGTATATTTAGTCCAAACGGCTTTGTCTCCGGACTCCCGGTTCAGAAAAAGGCCCAAATATTCGTTGCCATCCGTTATGTTCTTAACGATCGGCGCTATTATGACAGTCCAAGAGCTGTCCTCCGCGTGAAACACCGAACTCTTAATCAGATTGTGATTCCGTTCCCGAAAGTTGTCGATTGAGTACTGATATGTGAATTGATTCACATCTGACCGAAGATAACACGAATATAACGAGTTGTTCGATATCGACATCACTTTAACGGTTCCCGACTGACACTCATTTGCAATTTGGTTATAGATTTGGTTTTAGATTTGTTATTAAAAGTCGTTAATTAGAGCTTTGTTTCGGTTTTCACTATTTGTTTACAATTCAAGGCTTTTGTTATTATTTTAAAAAATCTATATCTCGTGTCATGTGATTGAAAATCTGGTTTTGTTCGTCTGTTTGAGTCTCCACTCAATTACGTTCTGGTATTTTGGGTTTTGGGTTTCTCTGGTTTGGATTGCATTACGTTTTTGCACTTTTGGGTTCACTTTATGTCTGATTTTAAGATATTTTACAGTTTATTACAAAATTTTTATTAAGTTCAATATTTAAATTGTACTTGTTTATTAATTTACGTTTGCGTTTGCCACGTAAAAATTTTTACTTGTTACAATCTAAATAATTATAATATTAATTTTTTACAATATTTATCAAGTTGAATTTCTTAAATATTCTTAACTTTAATTTATATTAATTAAAAAAATATTATTTTAAATTATTATTTAAAAACAATTTACAGTTTAAATAATATTAATAAATTAGATAACATTCAAAAGTGTTTTATAATTTTTGTAAAAATAATATATAGAAACTGAATAAACAATTGTATTAAGTAATCCGAATACCTGTTAAACAAAATTAATTAATTTTTAATAAAATATAAAAAATTAAAACAATCAAACAAGACAAATTTTTAAAAAATAATCAAGTAAAACTAACCCCGGCAACAATTTTGCCAACAAACCCAGGCTCAAATAAATTGTTAATCCTATTTGTATTCCTTATCGAGACTTCAAGTATTAATGTAAACGATATAATGAAGTATAAAATAAATGAAATTGAGTTCAAAATAATTTCCTAAAAAAAATCAAACAAAACAAAAACTTATTCAAAAAATCAAATAACAAAACAATTCATACAAAAACAGTTTTCGGTATAATAGTTGACATTTGAGTGGAGAAGACATAACAGGCCATCAAAATAACAGACCACATGAGACACGAGTAGACGATTAGTATGAATGCCGTTTCAGACCTACCGCCGATAAAACCCGAATAAGTCTCATAATACGGATCGTAATTATTATAGCAACTGATTAGTATCGATAAAAAGCAAATTAGGCCTAAAATCTGTCAAAATAGATAAAATAGCTTAAAAATTAAAAATTCAAATAAATTTTGCCTGTTTGACATTTGACCTACAATTTGCAAAGTTCTCAAAATAGCGCATTTGCTCCGACAGTACTCGACGTTAATTTCAACTTCAAACTTTTTCCAATCGATATTTCTCACTGTATTTATATAGTTATTAATTGACATATTTGGTAACAAAATTACTGCGAATTAAGGATAATGTACTGCAACTTAATTATTGTTTATTTAGACTCCAAATACGCCTTCATTTCCTCACTTTTTTGCAAAGGCTTGTCATCAGTGCCGGAAAAGTTGGAGAAATAAAATCTGAATATACTTTGGATTACAAAATGATGAGAATTCGAAGCAAAAGTTTTATTAATAGAAATTGTATTTTATGTAAATACGATTCAACTCATGCGCTTGTAAAATAATTTTTTAGCACTAATTAAATAAGATTTTATTTTAGTTAAAGTTTATTTTTCCCTGTCTAATTTTTTAAACTTCATTTCTATTCTTTTTTATTTAATTTGTTTTTATCAATCAATTAAGACATTGTTTGATTTGCAATGTTTTGAATTTATACTTGTATAAGTTTATTAGAAATTCAGAAGATCAGTCAATTTAAGGAGAAAGGGGACAATTTTTAAAAATAAACACTTAATATATATTATATACAAATATAAAATTTATATTGTATATTAAAAATTTGGTTGCAATTTAACTGAATCTAAACCTATTATTTAAATTTACAGAAAAAATTTTTAGTTTTATCCAATTTTTTTTAATATGTCAAAAAACATAGACGAGAGATACTTTTTTCAGATTAAATACAAAATTCCCCCTGTAACTGCTATTTTCAGAATTAAGAAAAATTTTATCTATTTTTTTTAATTTCTCAAATATACAGTATAACAAAAAAATGTAAATAAAAAACAAAAATACCCAAAATTTGACATTTAAAGTAAACTACATTTATCTGATCTAATAAGAGTGCAAAAAACTTTAAATACTGTCTATTATCTGTTTATTTGGTATATAGATTTAAGTTCAAAATATAAGAATTAAATTGCAAAATTTAATCAAAATTTTAAGCTATTCAGGTTAAACTTAAACATATATAATTTTAAATACGGAACTTGATAAAAATGTTATCACTATTACTCCTAATTAAGTTTTAAACTAGATAAACTTTAATAATAAAATTATTGTAGTAGATGGAAAAGCTAACATTCCCAATTTAAATTTAATCTTGTTAATTTTTTTAAACACTATTTTAATATAACAACTGGGTTATATAACTTATTATATAATTTTGCACATTTATAAAAACTAATAAGCTATTAGTAATAGTTAAATCTATTTACAAAAATCAATTCATTTCAACATGTGTTTTGAAATTCAAAAGTCTGTTTCCATAACAATTCAATTTATGAACAAAAATGTAAAAAAATATACATTAAATCAAATTGATTTAAACTGAAAACTCAGTTAAATTCAACAATTTATAACTGATTAAACAATTGGTTAATTAAATAAAAATTAAACGGGTAAGAAATTTTTAATATTGTCTTATAAATTATATTAATAAATAAAATAAAAACATATCAAACAACAAGAAAAAATTTAAAACTTAGAATTTAAAAAACAATCCTGTTTACTGTAAAATATTCAATATGTCAATTGCACCTTTATAAGTTATTTGTTTAATATTGTGACTTAATTTTGATAACGTCATCGTATTATTCAACATTTAATAATAGTTTTATTACTTGATATCAAATCTGGTTTTAGTAATAGAATAGTCAGTTTCAGTAATTTGCAAATATTATTCTCAAATTAATATACAAATCAACTTAAAAGTGTTGCTAAACATTCAATTGAAAGTTAATGCAATAAATATTTAAACAATTGATAACAAGTTTTAATCTTAAACAAAATTGAACTGCGACTAACTTATTTGTAACTTGTTTAATTTAGATTAAGATTACAGATAATTGGCCAAAAAAGTATAAAAGACGGAACCAAAACAAAAATAAATTTACAGCTAATTTGATCAAAAATCTCATTAATTGTCAAAACAGTTGTATTAGAAAAATGAATTTCAAAGTGGAATCACTACTAATAGTAATATTAATCCAATGTCTGAATGCATACGAATGCGATTCAGTGGTCAAAGCCATAGCTGTACTCAAGTCTAATACAGTGAACGGAATTGTCAGCTTCATAGAGACGGCTGACAAGAGCGAAGTGACGGTCAGTGTAAACTTGACTGGTTTGGTTCCGGCCGGCAATCACGGCTTTCATGTCCACCAATACGGCGACGTAAGTGACCCGACCTGTGTGAGTGCCGGCCCTCACTTCAACCCAAATGGCCTGACACACGGCTCACCCACCGATTCGGTGCGCCATGTTGGTGACCTGGGTAATATTATAGCCGATAGTTATGGTAAATCTGTTCGAACATCGAATGACCAGCAAATCAAACTTTCGGGTCCGGACTCTATCATTGGCAGAGCTATTGTGGTTCACGCACTGCCCGATGACCTGGGCAAGGGTACGGGTGATAAAGAGGCCGAGAGTAAGAAGACTGGCAATGCCGGCGCTAGGCTCACTTGTGCTGTGATTGGTATTGCTAAAGATTAGTGGCATGATTAACTAATTTTATTTAAAGCAAATACAGTATCTATTGATACATTTAAACATAATTATCGTAACAATATTTATAATATCAATCCGTATTGTAATTAATTTGATTTGATTTAATAAAATATCAATAATTTTTATATAAAATTGAAATTGAAAGTTTATTTTGTATATACATAATAGAGTACAAATAAACCAAGATTGTAATTGGTTAAAATGCGCCTTCAATGTCAACGGCTTATATTCTAGATATTCTAGTCTAGTATAGACCGGAATAAGAAAATCCTTGAATTATCACAACATATGTCTGCGTATGGCAAGGCTTGAGTACAATATCTAAATCACTTTAATGTAAACATTTAACTATAAAATTATGTTCAAATTGTTTAATAAATTAAATTAAATCAGTTTTTACAATGTTTTCGGTCAGAAATAATTTATTCAAAGCTATAAATACTTACAAAAAGTTTTATACAATTAGAAAACTGACAAATATTAGTGGAAATGAAGTTATTTTGCAAAGACTTCACTCGATATTAGGCGAGAAAAACGTATCGACAGCTCAGGTGGTTCGGGAACAACACGGACAGGACGAGGGGTACTTCCCATCAGTCCCTCCCGATGTTGTGGTCTTCGCGCAGAATACGGCACAAGTGAGTGAAGTTCACAAACTGTGCTATGAATCAGATATACCAATCATTCCTTACGGCACCGGCACTGGACTCGAGGGCGGAATCAATGCCATTAACGGCGGAATATGTATAGACGTCTCAAATATGACTAAAGTAGTCGAAGTCAATAGTCAGGACTTTGACTGTACTGTTGAGGCGGGACTTGACTGGCGGTCACTCAACGAACATTTGAGAGACACCGGTCTGTACTTCCCAATAGATCCGGGCGCCAGTGCCTCGATTGGCGGTATGACAGCTACCAGTGCTTCCGGAACTAATGCCGTTGCGTTCGGAACAATGAAACAAAATATTCTTAATCTGGAAGTAGTTCTACCGAATGGTCAGATTGTTAACACGAGAGGCAAGAAGTGTCGGTCGCGTAAGTCGTCGGCCGGTTATGACTTGACTTCGGTGTTCATCGGAAGTGAAGGCACTTTAGGCACAATAACCAAAGTTTGTCTGAAGTTGAGTGCAATCCCTGAGTCGGTTGCGTTAGGCGTCTGTAGTTTTCCCGACGACCGGTCGGCCATTGATTCGGTGATCGAAACACTTCAGTCGAGTATTCCAGTGGCGAGAGTCGAATATCTGGACAACACTTCCATTAGGGCCTGTCGTTCCTACAGCAAAATCGAACTGACGGACAGTCCGACGCTATTTATCGAATTCAACGGATCCAGTGTTGAAGAAGTGAACAATAGAGCTGAAACTGTGCGACAAATTGCTGTATCGAACGGCGGATTAAACTTCGAGTACTCTTCGGATTTGGTGGAACGGAAGCGGATCTGGAAAGCGAGACACGAGCTGTTCTACGCGTGCAAAGCGCTCAGACCTAACTCGACTGCTCTCATAACCGACGTCTGTGTCCCGATCTCTCGCTTAACGGAAATGATTTTGCGTACAAAGCAAGTGATTGCCGCCGAAGGGGTGACCGGACCCATGTTTGGCCACGTAGGGGACGGCAACTTTCACGCGATTCTCATCTTCGAGAGGGGCAATGACCGGGAATTGGCTGCAGTCAAGTCGGTCGCCTACAAGATGGGCGAAATCGCACTGGAATTGTGCGGCACCTGTACGGGCGAACACGGCATAGGCAGAGGGAAAGTGAATTTAATGCAAATACAGTACGACTCGATTGCATTGGATTTGATGAGGAGTTTGAAACTCGCTTTTGATCCGAAGAGTCTAATGAATCCAAACAAACTTTTTTAGATTAATATTTTTTTTGTTTACTTGTTTACTATGTTTATTTTAATTTTTTTAGCATGTTAAGTTTTATATAAATTTTTTAAACATTCAATATATAAGTGCCAACCTAGTTTATTTTTAAGTATTACAATGAAATTTTCTAAACCAAAAACAAATTAAAAACATTAATAATTCACAATTAATAAATAGCTTACTTGCTAGTTACTTTACTTTATTAATTTGAAATAAACTTTTGATTAGAAATTATTTTTAATGAACAAATTGATTATTTTTGAAATTATTTAATTAATGCACTTTGAACAATTTAAATTTGATGTTATATGAAAAACAAAATGTGAAATAATTACAAAGTTTACTCAATTTTATTTTACATTTTTAATAAACAAATGTTTGCTTTAAACTTCAAACTAGCTTGCACAACAATTATAAATAACATAAATCATTTATTAGTATAAATTATTAGTAAAAAAGACGAATTATTTTTTATCAGAGCTTTAATAGCAAAACAAAACGAAATTTTAAGATAAAAATCTATGCAATTAATAAAATTTTAGCCAAGATTAAAATTTACAATTGCAAAAACAAAAATAATACTAAAATAAATGTAAATAAAATTAAGAGTCTTATGAAAAAATTTCAAAATAAATTGAAAAAATCTAAACCCTATTAAAAAAAATTAATAAACAAAAGTAATTCGTTTATCAGTTCCGGTATATATAATCGGAGTATGACTTATATAATCGGAAACAATCTGATAGTCCAAGACTTCGCTTTGGATTCGTGTAATCTCTTTATTTGCAAACATTCTATACCCGTCCCCTCCGTCGGCGATATATTTCGGAACAATTATTTTGTACTCTTCCGTCATATTCAATGGCAGAAACTCAGGCACTCGACAGTCGGCACATCTGATCCACACTTTTTCCACTCTTTGATAATCAGGTTTTGTTAGATTATAGACGACTTGCATACCTGACATCTGCAAAAACTTTGAGTTTGGTTTCCGAAGATTGATATCATGTCCAACAGCACTATATTCTAACATTTCTTTGACATATTTGCCTAAAATAACACAAAAAAATAAAATTAATGTTAAATCAAATTGTATTAAATCTAAACCAATAGCTCATACCCGGCAGAACTAGAATAATCATATTATTGCCAAAAGGCATAGTCGTAATCAAGTCCTCTAAAGTAATGTTTCCGTCCCTGTTCTGGGCGTCAATAGTGGACCGAATGCCTCCGCCATTGAGCACACATACGGACACATCTGTCCATACGGTGCCAGTTCGGGCCCTATTCCTCATGAAGTACTCGACCGTCGCTTCAGTGATTAGATTCCCTAAATTGCATTCATTTGTCTCACAACTGAAGCTACCCTTCAATAAGACGTTAGTCTTTCCGATCACTTCTCCATATTTTGCTTTCACTTTCTCGGTATAACTCTCGACCTCTTTGGCCACTTCGGGATCTGAGTACAAGGTTTACAAACTTTAAAACTTATGAATATTTTGTTGATTTAGTCATACCTTCGGGAAACGATTGATTTAAAAGTATCGGCTGTCCATCAAATCTAATAACTTTTCCATTTTCGTCAAATTCGATATCAATTAAACCGAAATATTTGCCGAAAGCCGACGCTTGAAGTACTAGAGTTTCGTTGACAAGAGTCGGATAGCTGTCGACCACGTATTCAATCGACGGTTTGGTTACATTGGTCGCTCCCGGCCGGCCATACAATAGGCTATGCGAATGTCCGCCGACTATCACATCAATGTCCGCCACATTTTCCGCAATCTCTATATCTCTCGAGAAACCCGAATGACTTAAACCAAAGATTATATTAATTCCGAGTCTTTTCAACCGATTCACTTCTTCCTGAACGCATACTATCTCATCAGTAAACTTGATCGTATCGCCCGGGTTGGACAGGAAACTTGTCTCCGGTGTAATATATCTATTTGGTGATAAAATATAGATTATTAAACTAATAAATATTTATATCAAACTGCAATCAGTAAATACATAATTTATTAACAGTTATCCGAAGTCTTTTAGCTATTCATACGTAGACTAACATCATATTTGATTGTAGTCAGGGATACGAGACCTAACTTACAGTTTGGAGTTTGTATTACAATTAAATTAATTGGAAAAGATTTAAAATCAAATTTGCATTAAAAGTAATAACTGTATATTAAACAACTAAATAACTAAATTAAACAATTATTATAATTTTAAATCCAACTAATTGGCACTATTTACCCAATTATTCCAATCTTATGATTATCGATTTCAATGACAATTGATTTTTCAAACAGATTCTGAAGTTTTGGTTCATTAGAAACATCTAAATTACAGCAAACGGTAGGTATAGTAGAGTTAATTGCATTAAGAAACGGATAAAAGCCGTCGACGCCGTCATCAAACTCATGATTGCCAATAGTCATGGCATCATATTTTAATAATTTAATAAAATGAGCTACAATTCGCCATTTGTATAGTGAATACCAAACAGTGCCCTGAAAATTGTCCCCGGCGTTTAGGAATAGGGTATTCTTATCGGTTTTAGCACGAACTTCTTTTACCTAGATTATTAAACATATTATTTAATGACTATATAATTGAAAAATATGTACAAATATATTATATTAACATGTACAAACCTTGGCCGCAATTCTGGCAACGCCACCGAAACATTTGCCTAAATTGAATGTCTTTTGATCGCAAGGACTACTCCACTCATTAACGGCCGCGAAGTGCGAGTGAAGATCATTCGTATGGATTAGCGTTAAGTTGAATGCGTTTACGCACAATATATTCACAGTTATTATGCTAATTATAGTCGTTATTAATAACAATATATAATTAAAACTAGTCATCACTTAATTAAAATATCAAATGTTGTACTAATTGACGACAAAACACTTGTAATTGAAGATTTCAACCATCACATACTACACAAGTATTTATCTCATGACTTCAAACCTTCATTGATAAACAAATATGAATTTATCAATTTCTCTTGATAAAACTTTTCCCTACTTGCTACAATAATTGCGTCACATTTCTGATTGACTTGTTATTTTACTTTTTTTTAGTTAATTATACCTTTTGTCAATTTATGTTAAAAAATAAAATTTTATATTTAATTGAAAATTGTATTTCGATAATTGAGACCATTTTACTAATTTAAATGACACTAAATATATGGTTGGAAACAAAATTCAATTAAACAATGCATTAGTCAATGGATAGCTTATATGCTGTTGTGTTCAGATTTTTATGTTTGAAATTTTTTTTTTTATTGTTGTTCGAGTTTTAAATTTTTTGAAAAGCAATTCATTTCCTTTTGTTGTTTCCCTTTTGTGTTTATTTTATTCGATAAAATCTATTAACGCCTAAACTTTTTTCTCTGGGTTTGAAATTTTGCCTAAATATAAATTGTAATAAAATTTTTGATCTTGAATATTTTTAAAAATAAATTTTGTTTAAGAAACACAAGCTGCTTTTGACACATTTTTGACTTTCAGATGTGTGTAAATAATTGTTTATTACAAATGGAAATTTCTAATTAATTAAATGTTTAAAAAAATTATTTTAGCTTTTACAATGGAACATAAATATTAGTTTAATTATTGTTTGTAATCAAGAGTAAACAATAAACAGTTTGTTTAAATTTAAATAAACTGGTAGATAGTTGTTTTCTAAATATAGTCAAGGCCTTCAAGAGAAATTTTGATTGTTTTAACTTACTTACCAGTTAATTTTGAAGTTTTTAGCTTATTTATAAACTTGTTGTGTGCCTTCCCGAGCACTGTTCGGCAATTGGTGTATATCGAATTGTACCATGAGTGCCGTTTACTTGTTCACGACTTTAAGAAATTTGATTACTGTTTTTGGAACAATTAAAGCAATTAGAAGCTAACTATATTAGTTTTAGCCGCAATTG
>JAQFXP010001809.1:0-17536 GCA_034693685.1 Belba bartosi
ACTTATGTATATAAATATACAGTAGAAATCTTTAGTTTTTTCAAGGTTAAATAGACCTCTAATAGACCTCCAAAGCGACTCTAATTATAATCAAATTTAAACTTTTTAAGTCTAAATTACAAAAGTTATTTATTTTAAACTTTTATAATCAATATTAAACTTGAGTTATATAAATATATAAATAAATACAGTATTAGTTAGTTAATTTAAAACTTAGAGTCATTTAATTTATTTAGTATTTTAAACTTTTGTTTTAAGTCACAATAATTTATATAAATTTAAGTTTAAAAATAAAAATTTTCACTTATTTTAAGTTGAATAGCAAAACAAAATATTAATTAATTATTAAAAATATACAAGTTATTCTTTCATAAAATTATATCTAATAGCAAAATTCGTGTCCCTTTTTGAATTTGAACTGTACTCTAAATTTTCAAATTCAGATAAAAAAAATAATCAATTCTTTTATTAATTAAATACTGTCTTTAATCCAAATTCCATGAAAACAAACAAAATTTATTAGTTGAACTAACTTTAATTTATAAAAATATTTATTACTGTTTATTACTTCCGAAACTGTCCAAGATATTACAATACGTAATCAATTCACGTGGTGATCCAAAGTAAGGATTACTTTATTTAATTCACTAAAATAGTTCAAAAGATGTGATTCGTATGCAAACTAACTCTAGAAGTCAGCCTATGTTCCGGTATGATAGTCCAAATATTTCTAAATCAATGCTCTAATCATAAATAATTTTCTTAATAAAAAAAATTAAACTTAGTAAAACTATTTTTAAAAACAGTTTCGTTATTGTGATATCGTGACCGATATCTGCGATATAGTTAATAATTTAACTTAAGTTATTGAATACTAATTGAACAGTTGTCTCAAAAAATTGCTCAAGAAGGATAGACATGTTATTTTTAAATGTTCAATTAATAATAATCACTTAATTTAATAATAATATTTATTATTAACAATATCGCAGATAACAGTCTGATTTGAATTAATAAAATAAGTCTTATTTTTTATTTTAAAGTAAAATTGTTTTTTAATTCATTCTAAAAATACAGTAAATTTTAATCAAAATTATCTGGATAATACTATTTTGCATAGATTACCTAATAATAAATTATTTTGTAACACTTTATTTAGTATATATTTATCTTAGGGAAGTGTTTTAACATGCTCCTCCCGCTTTTGCATCCCTCTATATATTTATTATACTATTTTTATAATTCAAACCTTTATTATAATTTTTATTACTTTTTCATAATCTTATAATTAGTAGTGCTTTACCTTAAACTGGAAACTGATTTCGTATATAAAGTCGAACGCATTTCTGGAAAAGTTATCCATTTGTTCCTCAGCTCTCATCTGATAACTCAGAAAAAAAAATTTTGTGTGTCTATTGTGTTAAGTCTTGTGTTTTTGTTAACTGTTTTTATATATTTGTTGTATTTATTTAGTCTGTGTTTTAGAAACTATTTATTAAATTCAAATATGTTTTCGAAAGTAAGAAAACTGTTCTTTAAATCTAAACTAATATTTCAATTATTACGAAAATTCATATTAATTCTCAAACTTTGCTTTAAAAAACTTCATATCAAAACCTATTGAATAGAATAATTAAAAAATATTAATCAAAAATTTTATTACAGTTAATCGTATTGTCAGCACTGATCACATACTGCAAAGCAGGCGGCGGTGGATATGGTGGCGGCGGTGGAGGCGGTGGGGGTTATGGCGGCGGTGGGGCGGCTGTAGTTGGCGGCGGTGGATACGGTGGTGGCGGTGGAGGCGGAGGTTTTGGCGGCGGTATTATTCCGGCAGCCATACAGACCAGACATTCGGTAGAACTCCGACAGGTGTCACTGCCATCCGAACCGATTCAACCGCAGACAGTGTTAGTCGACGCGGGAATACTTCCGCTGACTATCCTCTTCAGATCGGCGTCGAGTAGTCTGAATGTCTTACAACAACATCAGGGAGGGGTCGGAGACACTCAACAGACCTCATCCGAAGACGAACCGCATCGGCTCATACATGAGGTGACCAAACCTATCATTCAAGAGGTCCGGGAAGTAATCACTCCATACAGACGAGTCACCCAAGAGATACAACCCGTCATTGAAGACATTCAGACAATTGTGTCGAGAGGTGAGGCTCGGGGAGGTTTCGGTGGCTTCAATGACGGCTCTGCCAATTTGGCCGGTTTTGGAGGCGCCGGTGGGTTTGGCGGCGGTGGCGCTGGATTTGGCGCAGGTGGTTATGGTGGGAGTTCGGGCGGAGGAGGCGGTGGGTATGGCGGGAGTCCAATCAGCATCAGTGGTGGTGGAAAAAGCAGTGGCGGATATGGAGGTTCTTCAGCCTTTTCCAGCGGCAGCTCATACGGGGGTCGGAGCAGTGGAGGAAGTAGTGGTAAATCATACGCAAGTTCCGGAGCAGCCGGAGCCGCAGCATCCGGAGCCGCCGCCGCCAGCTCTGCCGCTTCGAGCGGAGCTGCAAGCAGTGGAGCCAAGTCTTAAGGAAGCGATTAAACAACTTATGATTGTATTTAAGACTAATTATGTGTAAAATTGATTGTCTTTTATGTATTCGTTATGTCTTTGAAATTTCTCTCATTTATTGTTTTTCATTAATCTTTTAAAATAGTCAATAAAATATTTTTTTCAATTAAACATTTATTTACAATATTTTATACAAATAATGTATTAGAAATATCCAAAACTGCCCAAACCAGTCCTATTAGAACTAATAAGCATACATTAATATAAATTTATGTCATCTTTCTAACCATGATTGCCGTTCACTTGTTTACGGCTTTAAGAAACTTGATTACTGTTTTTAAAATCTCCGAAAATGCTAAAAGCTAACTATATTAGTTTTGACCGCAATTGGGGGGCGTTTGAGCGCTTTTTGGCTGTAAAGTTTATAAGAGAAAAAAATAAGATTCTGGGTTTTATGGTTAAGTTACATGATAAAAACTATTCAAAATAACTAGAAACATAATTTTAAAACAAAAGAAATTTAAACACTAATTGTTGAGTCAAACGGTAAACACCTCATATAATCTATGAAGAAATCTTATATTACAATGCATAAACAATACAGCCACAAAGTCCTCAAACGCCCCCAATTGGGGCTAAAACTAATATGGTTAGCTTTTAATTGCTTTAAATGTTTCAAAAATAATAATCAAGTTTCTTAAACCGTAAATAAGTAAACTGTAATCATAATAAGTTTAACAGTTGTATCATGCAAATAAACAGTTACAAATAAATGTAAGAAAGCTGTAAAATAAAGTAATAAATTTTAATCAACTTGAATAATTTTAAAAACTTATTTTATTAAATATTTAGTAAATTAATTTACAAAATGTAAATAAAATTGACTAGATATTGATTTTATATGTAAATGCAAGTTAACTTTACACATGTCTTACAATTTAAAACTTTTTTTACTTAATATTTAGTAGTATTTAGTTTATTTCATTTAACTAGATAAAATATTAAAAACACATCTAATATCAGAAAAATGCTAGTGTGCCAACCTTTAAACGTTAAATTTGCTTGGATTTGTATAGACCCAGTACCAATAATTTAAATTGTTACAAATTAAAATAAGGGTAGTAATATAAAATTATTAATAAAGTAAATCAATAAATACAAACACAAGTTATAAGAATAAACTTTTAATCTATATAGTGTCCTACTCATTTTTACCAATTAACATTTTTGCAAATTGATAAGAATTAAGTAGATTAGAGGACGTCCTATAAATACGTTTGAACAGATTATTAAACCCCCTCCTCCTATTTTCAAGCTTGTTTCAATACAATTTGTATGTTTTATGCATTTTTGTTTGCCCCCCCCCCCTAAATGCATACTTCTTCTTATGGCTCGTTGCATAAATTAACTTGGCTCATAATTATTTGCAAGAATTTAAAACAAATTGATTACATTTTTAATTTAACCAAATCAATAGCATAAAATACCAGTGCTTAAATTACGAGGGTTATGGCTTGTACTGGGTTAAATAATTTACTTTATATATAAATAATAGAAAACATTCTGAAAAATAATTGTCATTAAACTCTTGTAAGTAAAAAGTTATTAAAGTTTGAATTCATTCTTTATCGACTTTTCTAACTCGAACATTTAGCGCTTCCATCTGTTATTTGTGATTAATAATTAAATAATAATAATTTTTTCAATTATTTGTATAAAATATTTAAAATAAATATTTCTTAAAACTTATCCTGATTATTTAAAATTTAATTTTAAAATACCAATCACTGTACTTGTTAATATTCTAACATTGTAATTAATTAAAATATAAAATACTTAAGTATTACACTTAAGTGTACAGACTTTTGATGCGTTACCGAATGCATAACTGAATATATAGACTAACATTACTTAAGAAGAAGATAAGGATTTAATAATTTAATCTAATTTAATATTACTTAGAAATTTTAGTTTCAACTTGTACAAGCGCTTTATGAATTATAGTCTATTCTATTACGCTTATATTTTAATCTAATAACTTAAATATTGCGTTGAGCACTTGAAATTCACTTTCAGTTTTAACCTTCAAATTTAAATTTATTTTATTTTATGTTTGAAATAATTATTCTAAAACATTATAGCTGTATATCTTATCTATGAAAATTTAAAGTTTCATTTTTTTGTCAATTAATAGACGTAGTTAAAATTTCCAATAATTAAATTAAACTGTTTTTTTTGCTTTATTAAAACACGGGAAATTTTATCATTAGTAAAAAGGTATTTTTAATTTTACAAAACAATTTTATCTAATGATCAAGTAAACATTAATTTAAAAATACATAAATAAATTTTTAGAATTTTTATATTAAATTTATTTACTATGCATGTACAATTACCATTTATTTACTATTGCATTTTAATTAATTAAACAAGTCAATATTTACATTTTATTGACAGTATTAATTAAGAAATAAGAAAAATAATGCCTAAGCAATAAAAAAATAAAATTTACCTGATTACAAAATAGATAAATTAGAATTTATCATAATAAACAATAAAATAATTAAATTTTCAACATATTTGATATGTTAAATGGAAAGTGAGAATATGATCAAATTGATTGCAAGGCTAACCGAGTTAGGCCAAGTCAAGGGGAAATGGGGGAGATATAGCTTAAAACAAAATTCAAAAATTTTTAACCTCAGTGAAGTTTATAATAAATGATAAAATAATAAACGCTATTTTTGCAACCTGGCCCAATCTAATTACAGTAAAACTAAATTCTGATCAAATTTAACTAATATAACTGAATTTAAACTGAATTTAGGCAAAATTTTCTAATTTTAATTTTTAAAAACTTCAACGTTTTCGCTTAACATTCAAAAATGTATTTGCCAAATTTTTAAATTTAAAAATATTTTGGCCACAATCACCCCTTTTTGCTCACCTACCCCTGATCCAATGCAAATGATAAACACGAGTTTGATCTAAAACAAAATTTATAAAATACTAAGCGAGAGAAAAAAACATTTAATTTAACGATAGATTAATTTTTATTATCTAAATCAAAATCAAATAAAAATTTTTATAATGAAATATATCGAGAAAATAGGTTCTGAACTCTCAAACTCTCTTTCGGCTCCGAATTTCAATAATCAATTCGCCTTTAAATCCCATTTTAATATGAATTCAAGCAAACGCTGAGAAATGTTTTCATATCACAAGCGAACTGTAAATAAAATGAACTTAAACTTCAAGCGCTCTCTCGCTCTCCCATTCCACTCACTCTACAACTACCTGTCCTTTCCTAACGTAGAATACCTGTCCGCCGAACGACTCGTATCTGAATGAAAACATCAATAAATATCTGAACTCTTTCTGAGCTTAAGCCCCAAAAAGACATTTCAAGACTAATACCCAAATGTATAGCAAAGCTAAGAATTTGTACTCAATTTTCAGCCAAAAACTCTATACATGTTTAGGCAGTAAAAGGTGATTAAAATTTTCTAACATTTTCGAGGATTAAAATTATTTCAGCTCTCGCTCTCTCACACATATACTGTAACAGCACATGTATGTAGTGTCAGGGCTCTGGTGTTTTTGGTGCAGAAAAATATTTCGTCGAATAGTCGATACGATTGACACGATTACTGATCTCTCACTTCTCTATTTGACATCATTTTCGACGAGTTTTTCGGAAAAGTTTTATTAGTTTTGAGTTAAACGGGATTTGAAAATCAAATTCTGTTTTCTCTCTCTTTCGACTCTCTATTAAACGAAAAATTTGAATTTTATACCACTTTTCGATATACTGTATATAATATTTTGTTTTTTAATTTATACTAAATTAATTGATTTGAATTAATTTGATTTTTTCTCCAAACTTGTTATGTATTTAAATATTTGTAAACATTTTATTTTAAAAATAAAAAAAATTAAATTTAAATCAAAAGTTAAATAACTTTAATATTCAATCGATTTTTTTCAAATAACTTATTTTTATTGAAACAAAAATTGAAAACACATTTAATTTTGACATTTATTTTAGAAAAGTATTTTTTATTTACATAATTATAAAGGTTTCGGTTGTAGTATAAAAATTAACACAAAATTACATATCAATTGTCCAGTCATTTCAGAATTCAAGTTCAAAGCAATTATTTTGTTATTTTAGCTAAAATTTATTTAATTACAGTAATTCCTAAATATAAATCAATAATTGACAGAATTTTTACTTAATTTTTGTCTTAAACATAAGTTTGAGTTTAAAAAACAATTTTCTAAGTCCATAGTAACATGAGTATTTTTGTTTGTTTGTTTGATTTATACTAGTTTCAGTAAGATTGGTGCTTGGCGAAAATGTCTACAGATTTTTATCATTTTATTCATTTGCAAAGTCTCGTTAAATTTATCAAAAGTCTAGAAAAATATTTTTTAGACATGTTAGAATAATTAATTATAAATGTTGAGAATTTAAGTTAATTTGAAGGTTATTTTTTGCAGGCTACGAGCTGATCCCTAATTTTTAGATACCACTGCAAATTTATGTGAGAATATATTTAGTTTTTTTTATATAATTTTTTCCTTTTTAGTAGAAATATATTTATTTTTTGCAATAAAAATATTTGAATAATAAAATAGTTATAAAATATTTCGATATTATTTCAAATATGTATAAAAAACATTTCTAAGAAATTTATTCTTAACAAATATTTTATATGTTTCGGAAATATATTTAAGAAATAAATACTTCAAACAAAAATTTTCAAATTTATGAAAATTTGTAATATTTCTTAAAATATATTAATCAATATTAATGACGAATAAAAATTATATAAAAACAAATATTACTCAAAAACACTGAAATAACTAAAAAAACTAAATATAAAGTAAATATTATTTCGCAAAAAAATGTATAAAAACAAAAATAATATTCAAAAAAATAAACAAAAACCCATAAAATAAGAGTAATTAAGACAAATACCAGTTCTAGTAATTGATATGTAATTGAGATTTGTTTTCATTGGACATTAAAAAATTAACTGAAGAATAAGTGTTTAAAAAATGTACAAAATATACGTAAAGAGTGACCAGAATTGCCCGACAGAGCTCTAGGACCCGTTCCCCTAAATAGGAAAGGCTATACAACGTATTTAAATTATATAAGACTGTGACCTAGTCAATTTTGCCAAATTGCAATTAACCAGGCAAAATCTAGGAGATTTCAATTGTTTAAGTATAAAAAAGGCACAAATTTGTTAACTATTGATCCTGGTCAGTCCATTTATGTATAAAAAAATATTTCTGAAATGACATTGCGACATTCATAGAAAAGAATTATAATTAAAAAATAATATTGAGTACAAAATACTGACACAAAATATAAAACGACCGCAAATATTAAAAAATATAGAATAGATTATAATTACGGGAAAAAAACAAATTAATAATTGAGCCAAAAAACAAAAGCCAACAAAACATTGAGAGAAGTTAACTAAAAAAAACTTAAAATAACTTTTAATCTTAAAAACATTTTAAGATTATTTGCTAAAAATTTTTTTTTTGAATTTCAATTAACAAAAACAAAAACTTATTCTTATGTTAAGCAAAAAATTTCGAGAAAAATCATTTAATAACATTAAAAACTGATTCGATGTCTAGAAAAACAAATTTTGAGTTAATCTAATTTTTTGCTTTCGATCTGATTGTGATTCTTATCGCTAATGAAAACAATTCGCTTAGTCTTAGGCCTAAGAAAATAACTGCAAATAAAGAAATTGATGAATAGTATGAAGAAGAGTGAGTAGAGGGCGAGGCCAGTGGTCGCCGACGAGAGAGTCATATCACAGCTGGTGCCGTCGCTCATGTATTTAAATGATATAAAATTGATTATTAATCCGAAAATCATTTGAACGATTTGTGCGATCGTTATAGTCATCGATACGAAACGCGGTATACGGATTCGTAGCGCCCGTAAGGAATAGTACGAATACATGAGTGAGTGGATCGCAAAGTTCATACCGACCTGTGACCAAGGGGGTGAGGGTGGAGGAGAAAAGTTAAAAAAATTTTAGTATTTTTAGATTATTTTATTTTATTTTTTATTTATTTATTTTTTTTAAATTTTATTTTTGAATTAATATTTACTTTAAAAAATATATTAGTTTAGAAACTTAACTAGATAAAATTAATTTGTTTATATTGTTAATTTAATGATTAAATTAGATTTTATTTTTATTATTTAAATTTTTTAACTCTTTAAATAATAATTTTAAATTTATTTTACAAACTAATTATATTTATTTATTTTAACTAGATTAGATACAAAATATAAAAGTCGAAGAATAATTTTAAAAAATTAATTTATCACTTGTTAAAATGTATTTTTTAGAGCTATAAATCATACTTATTTTTTAGAGTTATTATATTTTTATTTTATTTTATTTGTTTTATTTTTTAAATATTTACTTTTAATAAATATTTTTGCAAAAATATGTGACTGATTAGAATCGCAAAGTTCATACCGACCTGTCCGGTGAGGGTTGGGAGAGCGAGAGAGAATGAGACAGTTTTTAAGTTTAAAAAACATATTTTTAATTATTATTTATTTAGGAAAAAGTGTTTTGAGAAGAGAAAAAAAGTTCACTTAAAACCACATTATATTCGACTGTATTTTACAGTTCGACTCACTATTCGATAGCGATTTTGGCGATAGTGTATCAGAACAGCACTTCAGGCGATCAACACTACACTGAAAGCTTAGAGCACTTGTATGTCAACCTATTTGTTCATTAAATTTTTTAAACATCTTTTCCGGATTATATACAAAAACACTTTTTTTGTGTAAAAAAGTGAAAATATTTGCACAAAAATTCTAATAAATATTTTTGTAATAATTGTTTTTTAAATAAATAAAATTTGACAGGATAAACACCCATAAAAAAGTAATTATGAATTTATAGCTAGATAGAACTCTTTCTAATAAAGTATAAACTAATTTAAAATATATATAATAATTAAATAATAATAATATTTAAAAATAATAGTACGGTAATAAAAAAATAATAATTGAATAAACAATGTGTTAAAAATAAATAAAAACAAATATTGGTTTAAAAACGGCTTAAAATAAATTTTAAACAAATAAATAAATAAAAATTATTAAAGTGCATGCTAAAATAATAATTAAAATAAATAACACGTTTAAAGAGATTCTAAAATAAAAACTAAAAAATATTATTTAATCGATAGAAACAAGTAAAAAACAAAAATTAATTATTAACGCATTAATTACCTTGGCAACAAATAAAATAAAACTAACTTGTGTAAAATTAAACTAAATTAAGAAATTAAAAAATTACAAAAATAATAATAAACGTTAAATTAACTAGGTCAATCAAGTTAAATTTTTTAAATAGCAAAAAATTAACATACCATCCATCGGGCAGTGCCCGGCTGATCTGGAAAGACAAAGAAGCAGTAGCAGAGCGTGAGCACATGGTGTATCCAGTGCAAATTGATGAGCTTCTGCTTTCTAAGCACAATGAAGGCGGTGTCACCCAATTCGGCGAATTTCGACCAAATGAACACTAAATACCAAAAAACGAGTCGATTGTCGTCTTTATACGAGTTATTGCAGAACGAGTTAATGAAACCCTCGTTATAGAGGATGTGCACGAACTCCGGCAGACATCGAATGGTGCCGATGATCGAGAAGACGGCGAGAGCGCCGCTCCAGACCGACAGCGCCCCCCGAAGGTTGAAGGCCGGCCTCGTCTTCATGAACTGGGCGCCCAGGAAAATGATCACCATGTACGCGATCGATGCATAGATGGTCATGTGCCAGCGCTCGTTAATCCAGGTCCGCTATTTGATATTAATGTAGCATGCATAGTTTTTAATTTTTTTTCTGTAAAGTTTTTTATATAATTTTTAAATAGTTTTAAAATTTTTATTAGTTAGTATTTTTCATTAAATAATTTAAGCTAGATAGTTGGTTGTTATGTATTTTAAAACATTAAAATTAATTATATAATAAATAAAGTTTTTTTCTAACATTTTTGATAAAATTTTTGTATTATATTTATTACTAGATTTGTATCAATTTGATAAAATAAAATGCAAAGAAAGTTCACACAAAACAAGAAATAAAAGTAATAAAAAGCAATAAAAACAAATTAAATACATTCGTCTCTCCATTGATATTGGCTTCAATATTGAGCGCAAACGGAAGACCCGGATATTTGTTCCAAACATCCGAATCATTTACCGATAAATTATTAGCCAAGCGGTTGAGCAGCGATTGCGAACCAGAACTTTCAGCAAATTTTTTAATCAAAATCTCGTCAAAACTGATTGACAACATTTGTTAAACTTGCGAAACAAACAATAAAAAAACAACAAATTCACCCAAACAAGTCAAAAATCAATAAAACACTAATAGAAATAAAATAAAAACTTAGCAAACTAATAAAACTAAAATTAAAGGCGACAATAATGTTCAATTGTCAAAAACCAAAACCTAAACAAAACAAAAAAAAAGTGGCAAGACCAGATCAAAAAGTCAATACCAAAAAAACATCAAAAATTCAAAGTCAGCAGAAAAATAGTTCAAACTATTAATACGAACAAATTCTCGAAATAGAAGCAACTTGTTATGTTTGAAATGTATAAATGGATCTCAAACTCCCAAGTTCACCGAATCCCATACTAACTCACTGTGTGTTGTGATTGAATAGTGCACTCGATTTTGAGTCCGGCAGCTGAAGCACAGCCACTGCATTAAAACCAACATGCACAGTCGATGCCGAAATTGGGGGCTGGCACTACCGGGACCAATTGGCAAGCGTACAAGCGGATTTGTGCAATTATCGATTGACGTGTGCTATGACGTGGGCACAGCTATATCACCTAAAGCGATGAAATTTCGGATTCTTAACACAAAAACCTGTTTTTATTTATATTTTTTTCGATAACTTTCTCTTCAAATATCGTATAAATGATAAAAGTTTGAATATTTTTTTGCGCTTAAAATAGCACATCTTATTGGTTTACAATTTTTTTCTTAACTTTTCCAAATTCCCTAAACTCTTTACTGACAATCAACAAGCTTAATATTATTTTTACGATGCTAATCATTGTCTAATTGTACAGTATATTTGAAATGCCCTTTTTGTGCATAACATCATAAATGATTTATTTGTTTTATTAAGTGTTTAATTCAAAATTTTCAATGCCTTTTACGCTATGATTATAGTTTGAAAACTTTATTTAATTTTTATGATTTTGTTTTTCAATGTCTTATCAAGAATTTAATTTTGTTTTCCACTGTTTTGATGTCTAAACTTTTCCACTGCTTTTTGAGGAACTTTTTTTCTCGGGATTTGTTTTTTAATTGTCTTTGATTTGGCGTTAATTATAATGAGATTTTTTGGACCAGAAATTGATTTTAATTTTTGTTTTCCTATTTGTCTTCACTATTACTAATAAACTTTTTTCTTGTCAACATCTCTTTAGACGGGTTTAGCAAAAAATCACATAATTGTCGCAAACAAATAGTTTAAAATTCATCTTATGTTTAGTTGTCATCAATTAGATGAATGTTTTTTTCCCGTTAAGTCGAAAACTTAGTTTCAAAAGATTTATAACAATTTTTTATATATATTTTGCAACAATTGTATACATTTTTATTGTTATTATTTTTTTGAAGTCTTTGAAAATGCTATAAATGCTATAATTTTTTCCGAAACACATAAACAAAAACTACTATTTTATTCTTTATAACCAGAAATACAAACTTTTAATAGTTGTGAGAAAATTGTTATTTTAATTACATTTGTATTATTGCTAAAACATATTATGTCTTATAATAGGATTCAAGAAAAATAAATACTGTTTTACAAAAGAAATAAATAAATAAAAACAATTTATTTCCCAAACTATTAACTAATTAAGTTAATAACACTGTCAATATTGTATATAAATGTACATGTTTAAAATTAAAATTAGCATTAATTAATATGCGATTTATATTTTTAGAAACAATTTACAGTAATAATTGATAATAAATGCCATAATTTAAAGACAAATTTAAAATTCAAAAAATCAATTAATATATTTGAATCAATAAAACTCTAAATAAGGAGAAGTAAACCTAAACTAATTGAAGGCTTACTTTCAAACACTAATTACTATTTTATTCAAATAAAATTTTAAAAAATGATAAATTTGCTCTAAAAAACAAATTAAACTATCATGGCAATAATGTCAATTAAATAAACAAAGTAAATCAATTATAAAATTTTTTATCTAATATTTATTCGGCAATTGATTGTTTAAAATTGATTACATATGTATATAAAAAATTAGACAATTATTGGAAATTCCAATTATTATCTCTAATTGAGAGAAAATTTTCAAAATTTTCTTATTGATACTAATTATTACTTTTTGTGCTCAACTTATTGGATCCATTAGTGCTGTCCTTCAGATGCGCATACATACAGTCTGGAGTCACCTTAAGAATGTACCAAAACTTATATTCAAATATTATCTCAGTTCGAATAAATTCTCCGTATTTCCAGAGATGAGCAAGATGACCTGGATGTTGTGTTACAATCTTAAATAATTAATAACTATACAAGATACATTTTTTTGTGTTTTAAATATATAATAAACAAGTTTTAATTTTTGAAATTAATTGACTAAGCGTAATTTAAAATTTTGCTAATATAAATTACCTGTTAAACAATAGATATGTATGAAAATATTTTTTTATTGTTTTCTTTTATTTTTAGCAATGCATATATTTCAATAAAATTATTAGATTGTCAATTTAATTGAAGTTATCAATACTCCCCCTGAGTTGTCTGAGCATGCACATTTGCAAACATTACACTCATAATCTCTTTCACATAGAGTCGAGAGCACCGAAGGATATGCTGATGCTATCATTGAGAGCGCAGGGGTTTGCCATTCAAATCCTTTTGCCTTCAGTGGCATCGAAAAGGCATTTAACTGAAATTAATTTTTAAAATGATTTTATTTTATTTATTTATTTATTCAAACACTAATATTGTGTTTAAATACGAATTTTCTATGTTTTGAATGAATTTTCATTTCCACTCATTTAGTCATTGACTGCATTGAAACGGTGAGAAAAGCAGTGAAATTTGCAATACTTTTATTTATATATAGATAACGGAATATTTATTCAGGGTTATTTAATTTTTTGTGTTCTAATTAGTTTCTCCAGATGTGTTTAGATATGAGTTTTTCTTTAGTTAGTTAATTAAATTTTTTGTCGTTTTAATTATTGACAAGTTTGGTGCGAAATGATGATGCTCTCTTTTTTGATCTATAATGTAACATGCTATTTGATTTTTTTTAATAGATAAAATTATTTAGTTTATAATAATAGATTAATTGTATTTATTTTTTTAAAATAGGTTTGAAACATTTATAGATTAAGTGTCAATATATTGTTTGATATTTAGATTAGGTTAAGTTGATGTTTAAATTTTTTATATAATAATTTAAACCAGTTTAATTGTTTTTAGTTTTTGTTTTATTATTACTTGAAATAATTATGTTATATAAAAGAGTTTAAAATCACATTAAAATAATTTTAATTTGATTGTGCATACGTATTTTTTGTAATGTTTTTTTAACTTGCTAGTTATTATTATTAATTTTGTTTATGCAATGCTCAAATATATTGCTTTATATAAACTTTAATTTTATTTTAAAATTAATTATTAATTTAAATTAAAATTTTAAAAATAAAAATAAAAATATAAATGTTTTTAACTTTAATTCTTTGCTAAATAATTAAAACATTTAGGTTTGACATTGAAATTAAAATAAAGTTTGTAATAAAAAAGAGAATTAAATTATTATGTTTTAATGTTCAAATGTTTGTTCATTAACATTCTTTTTTTAATAAAACAAAACATGATAATATATTTTAATTAAAAAAATATAATGTATGTTTCCCTATTTCAATATTATCTTAGCAATTAACATTTATTTTCAAAATTAATTGCAAAAACAATTAAAATAAAATTAAAATAATTTTTAAAATAAATTTACCCTGTACAATAAAAATAAAATTTTATTAAACTATAGACTACTGTGTAAACAGGTCTTAAAAAATGGAAAATTTTCATAATTTTTTATAATTAAATAATTTATAGACATATTTGAAACCAAATAAAATGTTTTTTTTAATGCTATCAAAAAACGATCTAGACTTGATTTTTGGTAATAAAATTCGTTTTGGTAAATCTGCAAAACAGTATTTGCAAAAACTTACGAAAAAAATCAAACTTTTAAATCAAAAACTTAAAACAAGGACTTTATAGCCGAGAAATTCGAGTATAAAATGCGTAAATTATTGTTGCTTTCGATTACGGCATTCAATGACATAATACGAGAAATACTTTTATTTGAAAAAACTTTATGAAAAAAGACCTTTGATTTCACTAATTTCTGAATTAAAAATTCAAATTTTTATTTAACGCTTGTATTGAATACAGAAAAAGGTTTTCCAATACTATTCAACCCATAGTTTATAAACAATTTGTTGTGTAATATAAATAATAATAAAATAACCTTTCATTCAATAACTATAAATACCGCTTAAAATGTGTATATATTTTTGTATTAGTAATCATTTTGTAATTTTCACATTAAAAACATGAATTTATTACATAATATTCAATGAGATTTTAATTTCGTATTAAATAGTTTTTAAACAAAAAATTTAATTTCCAGTCCTTTAGTGATAATGAAATTATAAAATATCATTGAATAGAAAAAAAATTATATAAATATTCAAAAATTAATCATATAATAAAAATCTAAACAGTTAATCAAAAATTCAATCAACTTGCGCTTTCGCAACAAGTTGAATTATCTAAAAACGTTAATTTATATTTAACAACAACAACACAAACCAAAAAATTCAATTTCAAAAAATAATAGCTATGCCTAAAATAAATTACAAAAATCTCATCTATGCAAACAACATAACTAAATTGTCAATTTTCTTTTGTTGTGTCTTGGTAAAATAATAAAGAAAAATAATGATTAATAGTTTTGCAATAAAATATTATTAATATATTTAGTCTTTTTTCGTGATAATTATGTGAATTGCGATGAGAGAGTGAAAGGACAACAAAAGAGCAGAAATAGTCACAACTTTTCCTTTCGAGATAATAATGAAATACTTGTATATAATAGTGACCTCAATCTGCCGCTCAGTGTATGTATAAATAAATTTATTTATAAATACAATTATATTAATATATTCTATCATAGTTAATATTTTAAGTGAAAGTTGTTTTAGTTTTTATATCCAGTATTATCTGGTTTATATTGAATTTTATGCATATGTTTTCTACTAGCTATTTATTGCTAACTTGTTTATTTTTGAATGTTATGTAAAAAATTGAGCAGATCAATTCGAATAATATAGTAAGGTTAAAATGTAAGATTTTATCAAAAATTTAAGATTTATTGCCTTAAGTCATTTGTGTAAAGATAATAAATGTATAAAGACAACTTAATATTTTAGCTAAACTTAATTTTAACAAGTTAAAATTATGGGTTGCACTATTTTTTACTTAATTATTTTGAGTAGTTGTTTTTAACTAAACTCTCGTTTTCATTATATTTTAAAATAAAAACAATTTGTTTAATAATTATTGCTAAATAATTTTGTTGTTTAATCAAGATAGAAATAAACTATCATATTGATTTTTTATTTGTCACTTAACAAGACAATTAATGATTGTAAACATCGAAATTGTATTATTCCTAATAAGCATTTCTTTGTTCCGATTTTGAGGAGATTTTCCGTTTCAATGGCAATCAATCTCTTGAGAAGTCATACATTCATTGACTCTCATAAATAGCCTCTAATCTCTCATAGCTTATACACACAAACACACACACGTGCTCTCTCTTTTTCCTTCTCTCTCTCTCCTACTCACGCTCTCTCTCTCTCTCTCTCTCTCACTCACTCACTCTCTCTCCTACTCTCTCTCTCTCTCTCCCATTCTTTTAGTCTATTTTTAATCTAATAGTCAATCAAAACAATTGATAGACTATTGCAAGCGATGTCAGGCCTAACCCAGAATGAGGTCTATTATCATTGAAATCTCAATTGACGTAAGAGAGAAAGGGAGAGAACAGGAGGGAGAGAGAGAGAGAGAGAATGCGAGAGAGAGAGAGAGAGAGAATTCGAGAGAGAAAGAGAGAATTCGAGAGAGAGAGAGAGAGAATTCGAGAAAGAGAGAGAGAGAGAGCGCGCACTAGTATTGACCAAAAAAATCAAATACCAGTTTAGGTGTGTTTTTCCGAATGTCGTGATAGCTATACGAACACCTCTTCAGTAAAATCTGAAATTATAATTTAATGTGAATTTTTCACTTAATCTTTATCGTCTTTTTTCATTGGGATTTGTTTCTAATGTTGAAAATAATTTAATTTAGAAAAAAATTATTATTTGATTTCTAATAAATGGGAATTTTTATCGACTTTTTAATTGCTATGTAAAGTGAATTTTACGGTTATTTTCGTATAATTTGTTTAAATATTTAACTTTGAATTATAGTTATTCTCAATGTCTAGCTAATAATAAGTCGTTTTTGATTTATCAAGATAAAGTTTATTAAAGAAGAAAAATATAATTTTGTTTAGCACATTAACGGATCATTAATTTTGACTTATCAATATTATCAATAATAGAATTATTTTCAAATCTAATATTGAATCGGTTTAACAAAATAAAAATTTATACATTACTTAAATATCAAATTCCAACTTCAACATCTAAACTTGAAATATTTAGCTAGTACAAGTAAAAATAAAAATGTAAAATCTAATACATAAACAAAACAAAGGACTTTTATTGGTATTTTTCCGGCAGGATTAATTATACTAGTATTATAGATCTCATCAAAAGACATCTTTTTGCCATTAGAACCATATTTTTAAAAAATTTAGTTTTCGAGTTATT